>JALJSC010000337.1:0-97327 GCA_023969325.1 Oryzias curvinotus | reverse complement strand
CAAAAAAAAAATAAAGACGAGTTCAGACCAAGAAATTACTTTGATGATATTTTCTTTAAATAATCAGAGAAAAGATTTATTGTATATTTATATTATTATTTATATATTAATTAATATATAATTAATTATATATAATTAATTATTTATATTATTATATTTATTTATTACATGTATTGCTATTTATTTATTGATTTCTTTGACTGTTGTGTTAATAATATCAACAGTTCTCTGTCGCCCTCTGGTGGTTCATCAGAGAAGCCAAACTTCCACAGAAAGTGAATCAATAAACATGAGCTAATTCTTGATGCAGGTTTGAAAACACAGATGGAAAACAGCATCAATACAAATATTAGTCAATGTTTCCTTGAATGGAACAATTTCAGGATTTGTTGTCATAAAGTTGTGAAAAACTGTCTTGTAAAGTGTGTGGTGACGGTCCACTGTGGAAAATGACTGTTTGTGGAACATTGAGATGTGCTCAGTGATTTTGGTTTAGGACACTTTGGTTTCATTTCAAACGTTGGTTTCTCCTAAATCTACAAACTCTCTCCACAAACTGTCTCCTAACTCTCAGGGATTCCTGCTGCTGGCAAAACTCACGGCTCAAGGAACCACTTCATGAATCAGTCACGCTTTGAATGAACTTTATTGAACAACATGTCATGGTCTGGAGGAAGCCCCAGTTCCAGCTGACACAAGTCTGGTTCTGACCCATAATAGGCAGTTCTTTCAGAGGTGCTGATGTTGGATGGAAGAACAAGTCTCTCAGGTGATGGAAGCAGCAGATATTGGAGGAGAAGATTTCATCTGAGAATCTGGACAACTCCCAGACCAAAGCTGTTCCTGTCTCCAACAGTCTGGAACAGTTTGTCCTGCAGGAAGTTCTTGATGTTTACTTCTCTGCTGGATCATCTTTCAAAACACTTTACTTCCTGGTTTGATTGACAGCAAATGTTCCTAAAGATCTGACCCCCTAAAAGCTCCAATAGCAGCTCAGCAGAAACTCTGATCTTTCTTGATGTGGAGGGGCGGAGCCTGAAGAGGAAGCATCTTTCTGCAGGTGGTGCTGCAGCTTTGGGCATGTTTTCCAACTCTGTAGCTTCTGCTGTTCATGGAGTTGTGTCCCTCTGTTCTTGGAAAGGAGAAACGTGCAGAGAACTTTTCCCATTTCCACTCCCTCCTTTCAGCTGCTGCCCACTGTTCCCCTCTGAATCAGGAGGGAGGGGCTCTCATCTGTTCTGCCCACCCCCATCTAGAAAGACATCAGCACCACCTGAACATTCCAAAGCTCTTTTCCAACCCATTTCTACTGAGAAGGAACCAAACCCATGAAGATGAGAACAGCTGGAACAGGATGAGGGGGAAGGCTAAAGATTCAAGTCTGTTTGTGAGTCAAAGATAGAATGAAGACAGACATCAATAGAAAACACAGAGTTGATTCAAAAGAGCATTTATTAGATCCAAACAGGCTGCAGGAATTTGACAGACAGCTTTCAGTTTGAAGATGCAGTTCTGCAAACAGCCAGCAGGTGTCTCCCTTCTCCCTCCTGCTTCAATGCAGTTGGTGTTTGTGCCAAAGCAAATCATAAAAGGCAACAAAATAACACATTATGGACATATATTTTTGATTAAAAAAAACTGGTTGATAAAAAAAGAATCTTAAAGTTGAGTTTGTTAAAAAGTTTCCATAGTAGAGTAAGTCCTGGGATCCGGTGTTTCCGGTGTTTCTTCTGTTTTTTTTCTGCTCTGTACTCTTCATTATTTAAAAAAAAAGTAAGTTCATTACCTGATTGTTTAGTGTGGCAAAAAAAAAATATTTAAACTGCTGACTCGACATTAGATGTTTCAATCCTCATTTCAAAGCAGAAATGATAGAAATGACAGAAAAATGTGAGCATAAAGGCTGAATCCTGCATGAACTCTTTCAGAGGAAAGACTTTTACAAACAAGAAAGAATCATCAAACTGATAGAACAACCAGGAGACAATGTCACAATAATGTACACAAACAGCTTCATGAACAGAGAAACACAGACGTCAGCTGACAGGAAGAATGACATCCGTTACTATGGCAACACGAGAGAGAAGAGAAGCTGAAGATTTCCCTATACTCCAAGTTAGCATGAGAAGAGGAAGTGCAGTTCTCCAGCAGTCCACCGGGGGAGCTGCAGCACCATAACTGAGAGACAGTGGAGCTGATCTCAGATCAGTTCCTGCTGCAGCTCTGACACTCATCTCCACTTCCTCTGATTCCTCCATCAGTCTGCTCTCAACCTCCCAGGAACACCGTCCAGTCACCACATCTCTGCAGACCAGCTGCTGCTGCTGCTCCTCTCTGCTCCTCCAGGAGGAACATCAGACTCTTTATAACCTCCACCTACAGAGAGAAAGTGTAGAGCCAGAGATGAAGGAGTGTCTCCTGATCCTGGTCTGTCAGTCAGTGATGCAGCACAGCAGCAGAAAGAGCAGCAGGAGCTTCAGTCCTGTTCAGAGCAGCAGCTTCCTGTCATCTTCACCTGTTGGAGCTTCTGCTGCTCTGATTGGCTGACTGTTGTCCTGAAGCCTGTCATCATTCTCCTCAGAGCTTCACTGAGAAGCTGCAGCTTCACAGGAAACTGCATCTTTGCTCTCAGACTCACATTAGGACCAAACATCTGGAAGCAGCTGGACTGACTCCAACCCTCTACTGACCACAGAGTCTGCAGTTTGGAGTTTGGACTCTCCACCAGATCCTGGAGCTGCTGAATATCTGAAGACTGAAGGTAGTTGAACCCCAGGTCCAGTTCTGTCAGGTGGGACGGGTTGGACTTCAGAGCTGAGACCAGAGCATCACAGCTGGTCTTTGACAATCTGCAGTTCACCAACCTGAATCCAGAAGAAAGAGTTAAGTTTAAAGACAAAGTTCCTGTTTTTCATCCTTCACTTCTTCTAAAGAGTTCAGAGCTGAAGAAGATCAGAAAGTTTAGAAAAAGTCCAAAGATGTGAAGCAACAGCAGCAGATCAGAAGCAGAGAAGAAGAACTGTCTGCTCCCAAACATCAGCCGCTAGAGTCTCAGCTGCATCTGCTGCAACACAGCAGCAGGACTCAGAGTGCATGTGAGCGTGCACGGCTGCTTCTTCTGCACGCGCTCTAAAGGAGTCTGTTGGAGCAAAGACACAAGAAGAGTTGATGGCTGCAAGCAGAACTTTGTGGAGAACAAATGTCAGCAGACAGCTTAGAAACAAGCAGCTGCAGGAAGAAAAGAAGAAGAAGTTCTGCCATAGATGAGAAAAGACTAGAAATGAAGTGAAAACAGACGAGGAGTTGAAATGTCATTGATCATCAGGAATTATTCAGGACTACAGATTTACAATCCAATAGATTTAAAGCTTCCATTTATGTCATGTTGTTGTGTTTAGTGTTTTTGTGATCTCCATCTAGTTCCAGTTCCACTTTGGTTGTGTTATTTATAGCATTTGAGTTTGTGACCTTCTTCTGACCTTTGCAGTCTGTCATTCACATAAACGGCTGCACTGACAGCCTTTAGCCCGTACCGCCTTCATGATTCCACAGCAGTTTCATCCATTTAGACACATGTGGAAGAAGCTAACAGCCGTTTTTCAGCAGCTAACTTAGAATACTGGAGACTGCAGAAACACAACTCCCCAGCTCAGACTGCTCACTCCACCTGAACAGGGAGGGGCTGCATGGTGAAGGAAGGGGGTGTCGCACTAATTACCTTCCCTGCTCAACAGGTGACAGTGTGGAACCAATGTTTCTAATCAAATAACTGGAAGATTAACAACATGATTATTTATATAATGTGTTGACTCAGAATAAAATCGTTTCTAAATTAAATCATTGCTTTGAAGTTTTAAGAATGTTCATTAAAAATAAAAATCTATTTCCTAAACCATACCCCTTAACTTAACATTAACCTAATCTTCCATAACTTTCCCCTTAGCCTCAGCAGAATTACCTATCCTGTAATTAACCTTAACATCACCCTTAACCAGTGGAGCCTCCAGAAATGTTTATGGGGGGGGGCTGTAGGGGGCCACTTTAAATCACTGCCATTAAACTCTTTTGTTCCTTGACATTCCCCTAAAATTAGCCTTAGCTGTACCCTTAATGTTAGCCTAAGCTTAACCTATGTACCCACACTTTAGTTCTTCCTCAACATTATTGTTACTTATAACTTAACTTAACTTAACTTGTAACTTATAACTTCATTTATGGAAATAAATGTTTGGATTTCTTTCTATGTGTGCATTACTTGGGTTGATGCCGACATCTGGTGAAAATTTCATGTTAATAGCTTGATTAGAAATGTGTTTTTTGAGAGAAATGTTGACGTGTTCAATACTTATTTTCCCCGCTCTACATAAGGAATGACAGACATTTTATTTCTGCTTCATTTCTGTTTTACACTAGAACAGTGTTTCTGTGGCTAAATAAAGTTAATATTTGTTGAAAGTGGATTTATATTGATTTTTTATTTTTTATTGTTAAAAGATACAATTTCATGTATACTTACACAATTTTTATAGATACTAACCTAATATACTGTCTTTGCGGCGAGTGTGTGTGTGTGTGTGGGGGGGGGATTTTTCCTTTTTCCTAGGGGGGGCCTTTCAAAAAATAATTGAGAAGCACTGTGTTAAAGCAACAACTACACAAACTACTCCTCCGTCTTCGTTTGGAATTAAACTTCCAAGCAACTCATGGTATAGAGATCAGCCAGCTGAGTGTCCTTCCTCTAAACCAGGGGTCGGGAACCTATGGCTCGCGAGCCACATATGGCTCTTTTGATGGTCACGTGTGGCTCGCAGACAAATCTTTATTTATACCATTTTTTTTTTCATTAGACCAGTCCTTCTCGTGCGCGATGCGATGCCAGAGGGGCGCGCAGTAGTAGCGGTGCTTGGAGAGAAAAACCTGCGCCAGCACTCAGTTTACTATTATCTAATATTTCACAGAGTTTATCACAGCAGGAAACCTATTAATTGCCGTGCCTAAACCTGCACGCTCCCGTCTCTGAGAAAGAGCGCGCAGATGAGGGTGGGGGTGGGGGTGCCCCCCACCCTCTGCTTTCTTCCTCACAGGTAGCAAGTGAATCGCACAGAAATTGTAAAAACGTAAAACACACTGTACGTCACTCACTGCAGTGTGTGAGTGTGTGTTTGGCTCCACGTCTGCATGTGAGCAATTTTTCTACATCTACAGATCATTCAGACCAACCTGTGATCACGTTTAAAGTCTCAACGCCTGCATGAAGCAGAAACTCACCACGTAGGATAGGTTAGGTGCTTGATGCCGTAGTATCGCGAGACCCAACGAGACGAGTGTGGTGAGTCAACTTGGCGGCACGTAAGCAGTTGTACAAACATTTTCGATCTTGTTTCAATATTCCGCGATATTAAATTAATCCGTGCAACTAACATAACTTGTTAAGATTATTAAACCTTTGTCAGCCTGGAGGACCTAGAGAAATTCATTGACGAGTGTTATAATACCTGCGTCATGGGGAAACCAAACACCAACACCCCCTCCTCCAAGCGAACACGGCCTGAAGACTCTCCCAGGGCTGCCTCCTCTCCAGGCAGCGGCGTGAGCGAAATCCTTGATTCAATCGACAAAAAGCTCTCCAGCCTTGATTGCCGCCTTAATCTGCTGGAGATCCTCCATAAAGAATTTCAAGGCCTGCGGGAGTCTTTGGAATTCAGCCAGCAGCAGGTGCGGGAGCTCGCAGCGGAGAACCAGGCCCTCAGAGAGACCGTGAAGACCCTGGGGAATGACACCGCCCGTCTCTCCGAGGAGAACAGATCCATCAAGGAAACCCTCCTGGATCTTCAGTCGAGGAGCATGAGGGACAATCTAGTGTTCTCTGGGATTCCAGAGGAGGCAGGAGAAGTCCCGGAGGCCACGGTGAAATCCTTCCTTGAAGTCCACCTGAAGATCCCCAAGGAAGAGGTGCAGAAGATCTCCTTCCACAGGGTTCACCGCCTCGGAGGAAGAAGGTCCGACAACCAGCGCCCGCGTCCTATTGTCGCTAAGTTTGAACACTTTAAACAAAAGGAGCTGGTGAAGGGCCGCGGACCGGAGCTGAAAGGCACGCATTACAGCGTGAATGACCAGTTCCCGGCAGAAATCCTCCGTAGAAGGAAGATCCTGTTCCCGCTGAGGAGGAAGCATCTGACTGCCGGTTCTAGAGCGGTTGTGGCCGTTGATAAGCTTTACGTCGACGGGCGTCTGTTCCGGGACCCGGAGATCACCCCCTGGCTGTGCTGAAGACTTTTAGATCCGCGCTGAGAACATCTGCGCTGCCCAGAAAAAAACCCCGCTAATCCCATCATATCATCAATAATCCACACCTCCATCTCAGGAAAAGTCTTTTTCTTCACCTCAGTCCCACTCATGTTTCTGTGGTTGTTTTGTTGTTTTTGTTTTCTATTTCTTTTCTTGTTTTCTCTCTTTTTCTTGGTCCCCCCCCTCTCCCCCTTCCTCATATGTAAATCACCGAAAAACAACGCATCCTCGGTAAGTATTTATTTACGCACTGAACGGGCGCGCGCACACATGGACGTGCACAAGAGATCCCACACACACACACCGACAAACTGCAAACACCTCACACAGGCTCTTATAGGACGCACGCAACACGCAGCTCACATAGCCAGAAAACGTTCACGCGCACACATGCACAGCGCTTCTCTGTGCAGCAGGTTTGCAATGCGGGCGCGCGCACACGAGCGGGCACACACACATTACTTGGCTTCACACCTTTCTAGTCAGAGCAGTTATGAACAGTGTTAACATCGTTAGCTGGAATGTGCGTGGACTTGGCTCTGGGCCAAAGAGATTGAAAGTGTTAAATCACCTGAATGATCTTAAAGCAGATATAGCTCTACTGCAGGAGACCCATTTATCTAATTCACAGAAGCATCTCCTGTGCGGTTTACATTTTACAGTTATGTACTCTGCTGGTTACAACTCCAAACAAAGAGGAGTTGCTGTTTTGATTAATAAAAACTTTAATTTTACTCATAAGGATACAGTTACTGATCCAGAAGGCAGATTTGTAATCATTAATATATATCCATTCAGAATAAGGACTATTGCATAGCCAGTATCTATGGCCCGAATGTTGACGACTCTTCCTTCTTTCACAGACTCTTCACCTTACTCTCAGTTCACTCTGACTCCACAATCATTATAGGAGGAGACTTCAACCTTGTTTTGGACCCTGAACTTGACAGACTCAGCACAGCAGCAAACCAACGCATATGGAGGTCTGCAAGTACCCTACAGCAGTACATGAATGATCTGGGTCTCTGCGACGCTTGGCGCTCATGTCATCCAAACACTAAGGGGTTCACCTTTTTCTCTCCAGTTCACCATTCACACTCTCGTTTAGACTATTTATTAATTAGTAACTATCTCTTAAAAGATATCCAAAGTTCCAACATTCACCCAATAATTATCAGTGATCATGCACCAGTTTCTGTAAATATTTATATGGGAAATATCCACACCCTCAGGTTCAATCTGGAGGTTTAATACATCTCTGTTAAAAGACCAGGAATTTATTGAATACTTTAAAAAAGAATGGGCAACCTTCTTAGAATTCAACAACACTAAGGATATTTCACCATGCCTTCTTTGGGAAACTGCAAAAGCAGTCATGAGAGGGAAAATCATCTCTTATTCAACGTTTAAAAAACGCAAAGAGAAAGCACATTTATTAGAACTAGATAATAAAATCAAAACTCTGGAGACTGCTTATGCTGCCTCTGCACAGGAACACATTCTGGGTGATCTGAAAAATTTAAAACTGCAGTTATATGACATCATCAATAAACAGACACAATTCCAAATACAAAGGCTACGACTTGAAAGATTTGAAAACTCTTGCTAATCAGCTTAAAATTAATAAAGAAAAATCAACAATTACTTCCATCGTTGATGAAAAAGGAGATGTCACTCATGATCCGGTCAAAATAAATACCGCGTTTAAAGACTTTTATAAAAATTTATACACATCACAGATCAACCCATCAGAACAAAGCATCAACTCATTTCTAGATAAAATAAACCTACCCAGATTAACTGAAGATCAGATCTTAAACCTAGACTCACAGCTTTCATTGTCTGAGCTTCATGAAGCTCTATCACTTATGCCTAACGGTAAAGCTCCAGGGCCTGACGGCTTTCCTGCTGAGTTTTATAAAGAATTCTGGGAACAGCTGGCACCAACGTTTTTTGAAATGGTAACATTTATCAAGGAAAGCAAATCAATGCCACCTAACATGAACTCCGCCAACATAATTCTCCTCCTTAAACCAGAAAAAGACCCCACTAGCCCTTCTAGCTATCGCCCCATTTCTTTAATCAATGCAGATGTTAAAATTATCTGCAAAGCACTAGCACAGAGAATAGAAAAAATCACCCCTCACATAATTCACCTCGATCAAACTGGTTTCATCAAAGGCAGACACTCTGATGACAATGTCCGCAGACTCATTAATGTAATTGACTTTGCCAGCATTAAAAACCAGGAAATGACCATACTGTCGCTGGATGCTGAAAAAGCTTTCGACAGAGTAAATTGGAAGTTCCTCATTGCTGCCCTCCATAGGTTTGGTTTTGGAGAATCATTCATCAACTGGATCAAAATATTATATCACAACCCCAATGCATCTGTCAGAACTAATAAACAGACTTCCAACAGATTTTTTCTCAGAAGAGGAACCAGACAGGGTTGCCCACTCTCCCCCTCTCTCTTTGCTATATTTATTGAGCCTCTAGCTGCAGCAATAAGACAAATAAGACAATGAGAGCATTAAAGGAATTAAAACCAAACACAGCCATCATAAAATTAGTCTCTATGCAGATGACATATTACTGTACTTAAATAATTCACAATCTGTAAATGAAACGGCAACAACCATTAATGAATTCTCTTCCATATCAGACTACTCCATTAATTGGAACAAATCTGTTTTATTACCATTGAACAGTAATGCGGAGCAAAGAATCACAATTCCAGTTAAAGTAGGCAATATCAAATATCTAGGTATCTATTTTTCCCCCAAATTATCAGAACTGGTGCAGCTAAACCACACTCCATTACTGAAAAGCACACAGGACGATCTAACCCGATGGACCAACCTGCCTCTGTCCCTCATGGGCAAGGTAGCCACGGTTAAAATGAAAATCTTACCCAAAGTCAATTATCTCTTCTCAATGATTCCTATACAACCGCCACTAAAATGGTTCAAAGCATTAGACTCATCCATATCAAGCTTCCTATGGAACAATAAACCTGCAAGAATTAGTCTAAAAACGTTAAAATCTGCAAAAAGCTGTGGAGGCTTGGAACTACCTAACTTCCACAAATACTTTCTTGCAAATAGATTACAATACATCTTAAAATGGTTAAAAAATAACCCAGAAACCAACTCATGGTTAGACTTGGAACAGGCGTTATGTGGGAAGATCAACCTGTCAGATCTTCCATTTATTAGCCAAACAGTTAAAAAACAGGATTGTTTCAAAAGTATTAATATAAACGCCACTCTAACAGCCTGGTGGGAATTTCTAAAAATATCTAAGTCATCAATTCAACCGTGCAGAATGACACCCATCTGGAACAACCCAGACATCCTCATAAACAAAAAGATGATACACTTCCCAGCTTGGCAAGCAGGGGGCGTGACGTTACTAGAGCACTTAATTATTGACAGAAGATTCATAACTCCCCAGGAACTACAAGATAAGCATGGAATAAATAACTTCTTGGAATATCAGCAACTTAAGTCTATTATTACTAAAAAGTTTAAATACAGAGACAACGATTTAAAGCTACCAGAGGTAGTTACCTCTCTGATTAACTTTTCAATGAACAAAACTCTCTCCAAAATATACAAACTTTTATGTAAATTAGATAATAATATTTCACTTCCAATAACAAAATGGGATGCAGATTTGAGCATCAGCACAGATGAAAACTTTTGGTCAGAACTTTGTCTAAACACCTTTAAACTGACTAAAAGTCCAAATTTGCAGCAAATCCATTTCAAAACTCTTCACAGGATTTACTACACTGGACAGAGGATGTTCAAGATGGGTCTCAGTAACTCAGACATTTGTGAACACTGTGATAGTAATCTACCTGACTGTTACATGCATGCACTATGGCTCTGCACACCTGTCCAGGCTCTCTGGCAGCAGGTATGTGCCGATCTATCAGCCTGGCTTAAGGTTCCAATCACGGCTTCACCATCACTTTGCGTGCTTGGTGACATGAGTGCCATCGAGGTAGAAGGAGAATTATTAAATATCATTTTCATAACTCTTTGTATTGCTAAAAAAACCATCTTAATAAACTGGAAAAACAAGAAAAATATAAATATAAGTCAATACAGAAATCTGCTTTTTGATCATATCAGCTTGGAAAAAATGTCAGCCCAAAATTCAAGTAACTTTGAAAGAATTCAGTCTCTCTGGTCTCCCGTAGCTAACTCCATGACTTAGGGGGTGGGGGGGGGGGCTGGTTGTTGCTGCTCCTTGCCTTTCTGCCGTGGTGCGGGGTGGGGGTCGGGGCCTCTGCTGTCCGGTGGGGGCTGGTGGGGGGCCCATTCGTTGGGGGGTCGGTTCCGGTGCCTGGGCGGGGCGGGCTGGGCGCTGCGTGGTCTTCTGGGCTTGGCGGTGGGGGGTGCGTGGTGGGGGGGTTGGGCGGTGGTCTGGCTTGGCTTGGGGGGGTGGTCTCTTTGTCCGTGCTGGGGGGGGTTGGCGGGGGGTCCTGCTCGGGGAGGTGGGTCCAGCCACCTCCCGTGGCGGGGGGTCCGGCTGGGATCAACCCTTCCCTGGCTCCGGGGCGGGGCAGGGCAACCCTCTTGGGGCCCCCGGTCGCTCTGGGCGTCACCCGCTCCGGCTGCGGGGTCTTGGGGGGGTGTGGGGGGGGGGTCTGTCGGCCCTGTCTTGTGGGGGGGCTTTCCGGGGGGGGGGGCACCATGGGTACGGGGCCTTGGGGGTTTGACGGGTCGGGGTCTCCGCTGGTGGCAATCGGCGGTTGCCCCGGCCGGTTGGCTGCCTTGGTCCCGTCGAGGCCTGACCAGAGCTTCCTCGGGGCCGGCGCCTGGGGGTGGGGGCCTGGGCTTGCTCCGGGGGGGGGGCGGCGCTTCTGGTTCCTCTCTCTCTGTGTGGGGTGGGTCGTGCTGGGCCTGGGGCGTCGGTGCCTCGGGGGATGGGGCCCCGAGGCTGGGGGAACTGGGCCCTATGCTGGGGGGGGCTGGGGGATGGATGTTTGACCACCGGGAGACAGTCTGCCAGCTGTCCCCAACTCACCCCCTTCCTCATATAATCTCATATTAGGGTGAGGGGGTGGGGGGTTTAGCCTGCGATACGCTTTGGGGGGGGGGCTACTTGGCAGTGGTCTCCCTCCCATGGTTGCCGTATGGAGTGGGCCCCCCCTCTCTCGGTTTTATTTGCACCTTAGACATGTAGGGCCCTTGGTAGGGGGGGTGCTTGGACATCACTGCCAGCAAGCAGCAGATGTCCTCCTAGCACCCTACCCGCCAATTTTAACCGCACCTTAGACATTTAGGGACCCTTGGTGGGGAGGGTGAGGGGACATTACTGTGAGTAATCAGGGAATGTCCTCTCCGTGCCCTACCCACCAATTTTAACTACACCCCCCTAGTACACACACCTTTTTACTTCTCATAATATACATTCAAACACAAACACACACACATGCACACATACACCCTTACGAACACAAGCACACACATTATACAAGGAAGGTGGGTCCAAGGTCCGTCTGTCCCCTACCCCATCCCTGGTGGGGGGTACTGGGCCCTTGGCAGCGGCGGCCGTGTCCCCTGGGTGCCGGTTTCCTGGGCCCGGCGGGGCTCTCTCCGCGCAGGGAGGGAGTTCACATTACACCTGAGCCGGGGGTGTCCGTTTCCTTGTGGGGTGGGTTCGGGTTTTTGCCCCTGGGCGCTGGCCCCCCGCCCACATTCCAACTGTGGCCGAGCCTGGTCGGGCCATGTTAACAACACTCCTTGTGGGCCCCTCTTCTCTCCGGGGTGCCCCCCTTCCTGCCTTGCTCCTTCCTGGACCAACCGTAGGCCGGGTGGGTGGCTGCCTGGAGTGCAGAGCGGGTCTCCCTTGGGGGGTCCTGGCTCGTACCTGGGGTTGGGGCGGGGGGATACCCGGAACTCCTGGGTGGTGACGAGGTGCTCGTCTGGGGCTGTGGGCGCTCTTCTCGGGTGGGGGCCTGCGTTGGGCCCTCCTGGCGCGGCGGGGAGGCTGCTCCCCTGGTTGGGCTGGGGCGGCGCTCTCTTCCCCCCATGCCTCCCTGCTCTCTGGCTCTGGGGGCCTCGTGGTGATCCTGCTGGCCCTGGCCGGGGTGGCGGATGCGGTCGCCCGGGGGGTGGTTGTTCTCTGCCTGCTGCCGGGTGGCGTTGGGAGTTCCGGCTGCCGCTGCTGCTGCGGCGGGGGTCTTGGTGTGGGGATGGCGGGTCACCCCTCCCTCCTTCTTTTCACATTCCACCATTCATTTAGAAGAACATAAACACTCACCTGAACACAGGTGTTAGCTCACCTTTGTACTAATAATTTGCAGGATTGAATGAATGAAATGTTTCACACTGGTTTAGGGGCATAAGTATGCGTGTGTGAACAATATCTGTATTGTGTGCATGTTTTGTGTACATGTTGACATGTAGACATCTTTACAGTTAACAGGTGTGTTTATAACATCTGAATGTGTGTGTGGACAGGCCCCGCCCTTTGAGATGTGTATTACACTTGAACCTTACCGTAATGATAAACATCCAGTAAAGTTGTTGCTTTAGGCTGCTTCATGGTTCTACCCCCCCCCCCCCTCCTATTATCACCCTCCTCTCCCCCCTCCTCTCTAACATCCCTCTCTCTTCTTCCCTCCTTTCCTTTTCCGTCCGGTCCGACACCAAAGATTTTCTAACATGATGGAATTTAATAAAGTTTGGCCTCAACTACAAAAGGGGTTTATTCAGACATTCCTCTGGTTTGTCTGAAGATTAATAACCCCTGTTGTTAAAGCAAAATATGTCCAACACAAGAGGCCTTCAGCTCTCATCTGTTTGCCCAGCTGTTGGACAGGACAAGAAAAAAAAAAAAAAAAAAAAAAAAAAACTCACCACGTATCAACCAGACTAGACCATCAGCAGAACCACCACGAGAAATACTCATCATTTATTAGCAACAGCATAACAATGTTATTAAAAACAATCCACAGACTTATTGTACTTTAAAAGTGTTGAAATTACATCAAATGCTCACATTCACTTGTTTTTTTAGTTTTAAACATATTCTAGCAGACTGAGTTGGGTCCGCTGTTGCGCCGCGTTAAAAGTTCTGGAGTTCATTAAACACATCATGCAGAGATCTGATTGGCTCTCAGTTCTGTCGCTCAGCCTGTTGTTAGGTAGTTTGGACCAATGGGGTTCAGCTATGGGCTGAATAAGGGAAATGGGAGGACTGGAGTGGGAGGAGGGGAATATAAAGTTGGGAGAAGAGCCCTCGTCTCAGCGGGAGAGATTGAGGAGTTACTGTATTAATTTTACAGTGTTGGTTGCGGTCTACAGTAACCAGAATAAAGAACCTTAAAAGAAGTTAAGTCTCCGTGCCTCAGTGTGGGACAGGGACGCTACATTATTGTATGGCTCTTTCGAAATTACATTTGAAAATATGTGGCGTTTATGGCTCTCTCGGCAAAAAAGGTTCCCGACCCCTGCTCTAAACCATCATTTCTATGAGGTTCCATTTGTGCCAAAAATCTGTTTTTGTGTCCACTGTCTATGTCTTTGGTTGTCTCACTTTGTTGTCAGGACTTAGCAACCGTTGCTACTGTCGATAGCTCCGGTCGTTAGCTACTGTCATTAGCTACTGTCGTTAGCTACTGTCGATAGCTACTGTCGATAGCTACTGTCGATAGCTACTGTCGATAGCTACTGTCGTTAGCTACTGTCGATAGCTACTGTCGTTAGCTACTGTCGTTAGCTACTGTCGTTAGCTACTGTTGATAGCTACTGTCGATAGCTACTGTCGTTAGCTACTGTCGTTAGCTACTGTCGATAGCTACTGTCAGAAAAGTCCTTTGTACAGCCGGTAAATTTTTTCCTGTACTACCACGGAACGAAAAAGAAATGTTTATCAAAGCAGACGTCAGGGTTAACCATGACAACACGTTTTTAAGATGAACTTTATTTTGATATTCCCTCAAACGCGTATTGCCAGAAAGGGGGGGGGGGGGCATGCACACAACGCTTGACACGAAAACAAAGTGGCACATTACCGCCACCACCTGATCTGGAGGCGAACTACTTCTATTTAACGCGGAGAATGACACATAATAAATATGAACATTTTACGAAGACTATTTATGAATGTGCTGTGTTCTGATCATGAAAAACGTGGCTGATTTATTAATAATAAAATTACAAACACATTGGTGTTGATTTAATGTATTTGTTCAGAAATAAACCCTCAAGTCATTAGTCCATGGCAATATTTATTTTTTTGACGCTGAACGATTTACGAGGGCCTTGCAAGGAGGCCTTTAAAATATCTTCGATGAGTTACCTTCTCAAATTTTAGTGGGTCGAGTCACTAATTATGAACATAACAGTCAAAAACTGACTGGTTTTTGAGCTTTTCTTTTTAATCTATTTATGTGACCATGAGATGGCGCACTCGGGACCAGTATAAGGCTCTTATTAGCCCGTCTGATCCTCGTTCATCCATCAGATTTGTAACAACATATTTTATAAAGATCAGTCATTTTTCAAAATAATTTGAAATAATAGTTTCATCACAAGATTAAATTAAAGTCATACTCTAAATAACTCTAAACGGGAACGTGAAACCGTTGTACGCATGCACCCCCCCCCCCTTTCTGGGAGTGCGCGTTTGCAGGATTGTCAATAAAGGTTTTTTTTTTTAAGTGTTTTGTTCCGTGATAATACGGGAAACAATTTATCGACCGTACAAAAGACTTCTCTGACGACCTTTGCAGAATTTGAAATACAACAAGATCTAAGGACTCGACATGGTGAGAGAACGTAGCAAACGACACTAGCAACAACAGTTGCTAAGGACTTTCCTGACGACACGGGTAACGACGTAGCTAACGACACTAGCAACAACAGTTGCTAAGGACTTTCCTGACACCGTAGTGAGACGACACGGCAAACCACAATAATGAATACAATAAAGCGTAAACATCACAAAGCAAATACAAAGTAATAATCAAAGAAGCATGGGCATGCAGAAGATATTGCATAGTAGTTTAATAGATATGAACCAATGTTCAATGAACTCGTTTAATAGACATAGACAATGGACCAAAGACATAACAGTGGACGCAAAAACACATTTTATAGACATAGACAATGGACCAAAGACATAACAGTGGACGCAAAAACACATTTTTATAATTTTGGCACAAATGGAACCTCATACATTTCTGATCACTTTCTGATTACCTTCCAGTTTACTTTAGAACATGCTACTGCTCCAGTGAATAAGAAACAGCCTTCTGTGTCTGAGTTTAAACTCACAGTTCAGCCAGTACTTAGTGACATTCTGAGCAAATACTCTGAGATCACACTGCGCGAAAAGAGCCAGAATCCGTAAATATCTGTTGGGGATATTTTCTTAAATATCTAAAGAATCTGGACCATTTCTGATGCATATCCAGACATGCAGCATATCTGAAGATATCCCGGCAGAAGATACTGGTTGTGTCTTATTTTGGTCATATCCAAGTTCCGAATATGACCTGAAGTCAAATCTGGAAATATCTGGAGTGAAGATACTGAAGAAGGTAAATATCCTGTAGTATCTGTAGTGTATTCTTATCTTAGTGGTGATGCATTTCTGGTGCATATCCAGACATGCAGCATATCTGAAGATATCCCGGCAGAAGATACTGGTTGTGTCTTATTTTGGTCATATCCAAGTTCCGAATATGACCTACCGTCAAATCTGGAAATATCTGGAGTGAAGATACTGCAGAAGGTAAATATCCTGTAGTATCTATAGTGTATACTTATCTAAGTGTTGAAGCATTTCTGGTGCATATCCTCCGTAATTACCATTGCCGCTGTATGTACCATAACCGTTCGGCCTGGAACTTCTGTTCGGGGTCCTTCGACTAGTGCTGACATCACATCATGTGATTGGCTGTATGTTGGTCTGATGACATGTCAGACAGTGATTGGCCTGGACAATTTTATACTACCATAGAAGAAAATATTATGACGTCTGTTGTAAACGAACAGAGCTGCGAGATAGAGCAAGATTGTATTCGAAACGTGCCTTTCTTCTTTCTCTTTCGGCTTTTCCCATCAGGGGTCGCCACAGCGAATCATCTTTTTCCACCTCACTCTATCATGGACATCTTCTACCCTAACATTAGCCAACTTCATGTCCTCTGTTAAGACATCCATATATCTCCTCTTTGGCCGTCCTCTTGCCCTCCTGCCAGGCAGCTCCATCTCCAACATCCTTCTACCAATATATCCACTATCCCTCCTCTGAACATGTCCAAACCATCTCAGTCTGGCTTCTCTGACTTTGTCGCTAACACAGGCAACATGAGCCGTCCCTCTGATGTACTCGTTCCTTATCCTGTCTAACCTGGTCACTCCTAAGGAGAACCTCAACATCTTCATCTCCGCTACCTCCATTTCAGCCTCTTGTCTCTGTCTCACTGCTACCGTCTCTAATCCATAGAGCAGAGCTGGTCTCACCACTGTCTTGTACACCTTTCCTTTGAGTCTTGCTGACACTCTTCTGTCACACAATACTCCTGACACTTTCCTCCACCCGCTCCAACCTGCCTGCACTCGCCTCTTCACCTCTTTTCCACACTCCCCATCACACTGAACTGTTGACCCCAAGTACTTAAACTCCTGCACCTTCTTCACCTCAGCCCCCTGTAACCTAACGCTTCTACCTTGATCCCTCTCGTTCAGACACATGTATTCTGTCTTACTACGACTGACCTTCATGCCTCTTCTTTCCAGAGCAAACCTCCACCTCTCTAGCTCTTCCTCCACCTGCTCTCTACTCTCACTGCAAATCACAATGTCATCCGCAAACATCATTGTCCATGGAGATTCCTGTCTTACCTCGTCTGTCAGCCTGTCCATCAGCATAGCAAACAAGAAGGGACTCAAAGCCGATCCTTGGTGTAGTCCCACCTCCACCTTGAACTCCTCTGTCTGACCTACAACACATCTCACCACTGTCATACTTCTCTCATACATGTCCTGAACTACTCTGACATACTTCTCTGCTACTCCAGACGACCTCATACAGTACCACAGCTCCTCCCTCGGCACCCTGTCATACGCCTTCTCTAAATCTACGAACACACAATGCAGCTCCTTCTGACCATCTCTGTACTTTTCCAACAACATTCTCAAAGCAAATATGGCATCAGTGGTGCTCTTACGGGGCATGAAACCATACTGCTGCTCACAAATCTCCACCTTCTTCCTAAGCCTGGCTTCTACTACTCTTTCCCACAGCTTCATTGTGTGGCTCATCAACTTTATTCCTCTATAGTTGCTGCAGTTCTGCGTGTCACCCTTGTTCTTAAAGATCGGGACCAGAACGCTTCTCCTCCATTCCTCAGGCATCTTTTCACTCTCTAAAATCCTATTGAACAACTTCGTTAGAAATTCCACTGCTGTCTCTCCTAAGCACTTCCATACCTCCACAGGTATGTCATCAGGACCAACGGCCTTTCCGCTCTTCATCCTTTTCAGAGCCTTCCTAACCTCATCCTTTCCGATCTCTGCTACTTCCTGCTCCACAACAACCACATCTTCCTCCCTTCTTTCCCTGTCATTTTCCTCGTTCATCAGCTCCTCAAAATACTCCTTCCATCTTTTCTGTACACTTTCCTGGGTTGTTAGCACCTTTCCATCTCTGTCCTTAATCACCCTTATCTGTTGCACGTCCTTCCCATCTCTGTCTCTCTGTCTGGCTAGCCTGTACAAGTCCTTCTCTCCTTCCTTTGTGTCTAACCTGTCATATAGCTCATCGTAAGCTTTCTGTTTGGCCTTTGCCACCTCTCTCTTCACTCTACGCTGCGCTTCCTTGTACTCCTGTCTACCTTCCTCAGTCCTTTCTACATCCCACTTCCTTTTAGCCAACCTCTTCCTCTGGACGCATTCCTGTACTTCCCCATTCCACCACCAAGTGTCTTTACCGTCTTTCCTCTTTCCAGATGACACACCTAGCACCTTCCTACCTGTTTCCCTGATAATCTCTGCTGTAGTTTCCCAGTCATCTGGAAGCTTATCCTGACCACCCAGGACCTGTCCCAACTTCTGCCTAAATTCCTCACAAGTTTCTTCATTCTGTAGCTTCAACCACTTGGTCTTCTTTTCTGTTTTCCCTCTCTTCTTCTTCCTGACCTCCAGAGTCATCTTACACACCACCATGCGGTGCTGTCTGGCTACACTCTCTCCCACCAACACTTTGCAGTCATTAACCTCTCTCAAATGACCTCGTCTACATAGGATGTAGTCCACCTGAGTACTCCTACCTCCACTTCTGTATGTCACTCTATGTTCCTCTTTCTTCTGGAAGTAAGTATTGACTACAGCCATTTCCATCCTCTTTGCAAAGTCCACCACCATCTGTCCCTCCAGATTCCTTTCCTTCACACCAAACCTGCCCATCACCTCCTCATCACCTCTGTTGCCCTCACCAACATGCCCATTAAAGTCTGCTCCAATAACAACTCTCTCTCCTCTGGGAAAACTCTCTATGACCTCATCCAACTCACTCCAGAATCTCTCCTTCACTTCTAACTCACAGCCAACCTGTGGCGCATACCCACTGACTACATTCACCATCACCCCTTCAATTTCTAACTTTAGGCTCATCATCCTGTCTGAGACTCTTTTCACCTCTAGAACACTGTTTACAAACTCCCCCTTCAGAATCACTCCTACCCCGTTTCTCTTCCTATCAACACCATGATAGAACAGTTTGTATCCTCCTCCAATACTACGTGCCTTGCTGCCCTTCCACCTTGTCTCCTGCACACACAGTACATCTACCTTCCTTCTCTCCATCATGTCTGCCAGCTCTCTGCCTTTCCCTGTCATTGTGCCAACGTTAAGAGTCCCTATTCTCAAACCTATGTTCCTGCCTTTTCCCTTCTCTCTCTGGCCACGGACCCTTCTGCCTCCCCTCTTTCTTCGACCAACAGTAGTCAAATTTCCACCGACACCCTGTAGGTTAACAGCATCGGTGGCGGTCGTTGTTAACTCGGGCCTCGACCGATCCGGTATGTCTAAAGTGTTGTGAATGATTCGCATGGTTGTTTTGGCAATTTTTACGCCGGATGCCCTTCCTGACGCAACCCTCTCTATTTATCCGGGCTTGGGACCGGCACAGAAGTAACTGGCTTGCAACCCCTGTGGCTAGATTCGAAACGTGCCTTTATTATTGTTATATTATCATTGAATTCATGATCTCTCATAGTTTTTTTAATCCGTGCACCCATTGCTTTATTATTGACAGAACGGACCCGGAAGGGCAACATTTAGCCGTGCTGACAAAATTTTCAGCCACGGCTGAACTTAAACTGGAATAATGGGCAGATTGTGACAGCATGTCTTTATAAAAATGACAAAGAATATTGTCAGACACAATTTATGAGGGAAAACTCCTTTAGGTTACAAAAGGGAACATGAAATGAAAATACGTAGAGCCCAGGCAGATGTCGTAGTGTGACGTCATACTCAATCGAAAGGACCCCGAATGGAAGTTCCAGGCCGAACGGTTTTGGTACCTACACCGTATTTTGTGATATGTGCAAAGGCGATACTGCATTAGGACATGTATTGTCTCTGGATATTAAATTTATCACTTGTTTGATAAGTGCCATGCCTAGCAATGTATGTGCACGAGATACTTCAAAAGCACATATATTTTTTCCAGACATATTTTGTTTATGACAAATTTGAATTACACATCTGATCTGTTAAGCTGAGTTTGCTCTGCACTTATATTTTCCCACAATTGTTTAAAAACAGGTGTGAAAAGTATTGACAAGTCAACCCAAGTTTGATTACGATATACAGTAATATACTCATTGCTTCATCAAAGGTAATAAATACAATGGCACTTCGGGCATACAGCAACTTTTGTTATTTTCAACAGCCAATTTCTTCCTGAGCATGTCTCAAGTGGCAGGAAAGTCTTTCGTGATGTTTTGTAAAACAGTACCACATATTAAAAAACCTTTTAAAAAACTTTAGGATAGCGGCTGGGTGGCTCAGTTGGTAAGGTGAGTGGCTACCACGCAGGGATCCAGGGTTCGATTCCTGGAGGGGAATCAACAATGGTACTGAGTACTGAGGCAATTACCATGTCAACTGAGCAATCACCCAGTGAGGGTCCTTAGGCAAGGCCCTTAGCGCTACTGCCTCCCGAGCGCAGTTAGGCTGCAGCTCACCGCTCCCCCAGGGGATGGGTCAAATGCGGAGAAGAATTTCCCCATTGAGGGATCAATAAAGTACCAATTATTATTTTTAGTAAGAAATCAATGATAACTGCTGCTCTGTTTGGTGGCTTAAATGTTTTCAGGGAGTGGGTGAAGACAGTTTTTTTTTAACTTTATTGTACAAAATGTAAGTACAGCCAGGAGAGCATACATTATACATACGTTTTACACAAAAACATTCAGGTTTCCACAACTTTCATACAAACAGCTTTCTTAAGGCTTTTAGAGATGTTACTGAGATACATTTCAATTTGTTTGATTGACAAGGGGGGGGGGAATAGAAGATGAATAAAATTTGCATTATGAATATACTATTTGCCAAATATAATAATAAGATTAATTATTAGTTTTTATGTGAGTCCAAGTTTTTATTATACAAGCCAACAATTATATATTCAAATTTCAGAGTGAAGTTGGGGTGAATAAGATTTCTGATAAATTGTAAACACAAAAATTTCTAATTTCAGTACAATTCTAAAAAAGATGGTTAATTGCTTTTGGATGTTCTTTGCAAAAAGGACAGTTAGGATCAATTCTTTATGTATCTTAGCATGAATTGATTAGTGGGGTAAATTTTGTGAATGATTTTAAAAAAAACTTCTTTCATTTTTTTTTATTTATCATAGATTGTTGGGTCACACTCCAGCCTTTTCTCCAAATACTGCCGGGATCAAAACGTATTCAGTAGTTTCGAATATTTTTTATTTATTTTTTTACTTTATTGAAGATATACAGGACACAAATTCAAGTCAATTTTAAGTACACAGACAAAACAAAGAGTAACAAAATGTGCCAGGGGAACATAAAGAACAAAAGAGAAAAAATAAAAATTATAAACAGGAGCAGAAAAAGCAGTAAGTTGCTATTCTGTACATTTAAAAAATTCCAGTGTGTCAAAGGTTCGTATAGATTTAGGGTTGGAAGAATATTTTATTGCTTTGATATATTGGTTTAACTCAATCATAAGAAGTTTGAATAAGGGCTTTTTTTTTTCAGAAAATTTGCATTTATGTATGTGGAATTTGGCTAGTATTATCAAAAGGTTAATTAAATAGTATTCCCTTCTTAGTGAATTATTAACACTATAAAAACCAAATAATATATCCTTGTATACCAAATCAAATTTTTCATAAACTTTACATCGAACAAAGGTGGTAAAGTCTTTCCAAAAAATTGCTGTTGGGGGGCATTTCCAGAAAAGATGTATAATTGTTTCAGTGTCTAATTTACAGAAGGAGCAGTTTTTATCAATGTCTATGTGTAATGAGGATTTGGCTGCAGCATCTGTGAAGAAGTTTAAAACAAACATCCCAGGGTTTATTTGAAATAAAATATTTGGAGGACAAAGTCCAAACTTTCTTCCAATCAATATCTGCGGCAAATGTTCTCCAATAGTGGGTCACATAGGGTACAACTGCAATATCTTTCTGAAACAATGATCTTATTTTTTTATTTCTTGTAGATGTTCTTGTAAAGCAGGTCTTACCAATATTTGTTTCAAATAAAGAGACTGAATGTGAGGGTAAAGGGTGAACAAGACCTTTAAATAACATTATAACGCCTTTAGGAATAGCATCCATGACTATTGCTAATTCTTTGGGGGGAACTGGAATATTATAAGTGGTCAAAAATTGATTGTATGACATTAAACACCCTCCTGAGTTAAAAAGTTGATTTACATAGAGAAGGGGTGGCGAACACGCGGCTCTTGGCCAATGAGTGTGCGGCTCTTTGACTCTCATCATATTTTCTATACACTGTGCCTCATTTCATATTTTTTTCCCTCTTAAACCACACTCAAACCATCAGAGGGTATTGAAAATAAATAATAATTAATAATAAAAGTAATGTGTCTGTGTGTGTGTGTGTGTGTGTGCGATGCAGCTCCCGACACATACGTGACCACCAATCATGTGCGCAGGTTACGCCCACTATCAGAACACATAGATATAGATTTGATGTGTGTGCAGACTGTTACCCTCATGGTCAAAATGGAGAAATTCAGAGTATAAAGATAAACACAGGACGTTTCTGGAAGAACGGGAAGATTCTTACTTTTTACTGAACAGAATGGAAAGTCACGATGTTTATCATTATGAGCTTCTGGAAGCAGTAACATTGGTCATGGAGGAAAAGAACAAAACGCGTCCCGGAGAAAATAAAAACTCTTCCTGATCATCTGACACAAATTGTCTCCTTTATGAACAAGTTGAAGCTTTTCTAAGTGCACATTCAAAACGACAATCTGTCCCAAGTTCCTTCTTTGTGGAGCTCACAGCAGAAGCTACAATCCAAATGAATGAAGCAGAACGTGACGCTGCTGCTGAACAAAAACGACCGCAGATCACTTTTCTCATGGATCCTTTAATGCAGAGACTGACTGATGAGATCCCCGCTGGTCACTGATGAGGCAGAGAGAGAACCAGAGATAAATGAGCAGAAATCTCTCTGAAAGACGGTCCTGTTATAATTAGGAGAACAGACATCGGTCCGTTCTGACCGACACTCACGGAAAGGAGCTGATCAGAGAGGCTACAACTGGCCTGGGGCTTAGCCCCGCCTTCAGCCCCTAAGAGTCATGGGAAATGGAGGATTTTCAGTGTAAAACCATCAGCCAGGTAACTGTTACCAGAATTAAAGTGCATGCCGTTTGGCTGAATGAGTGTTAGCAGGAAGGAGGGGACGTGAATAACACAGACAGTAAAATTAAAACTCAGCACTTTACTACTTACTACTCCTAAGTATGAACTGACTCATTGCAATGTCTTAATTTTTAATAAATTATTTGCTTTAAATTCAAATGTCAGTCAATTAATTTTAAATTTAAAAACATATAAAAGCAAGATATTCTAATGAAGGTCAAAATTAATTTAAGTTGCACACAACTTAAATGTAATGTATTAAATGTGTTTATTGTGAATATGAATGACTCAGACACCAGAAGGATGCTCTGTCCAGATGTTTGTGTATTTGTTGGTGTGAGGGTCATTGAAAGAGGAATGTTGAGTTACAAAGAATTACCAGTTAAATACTGATGGATAAATGGTGAAATATTCAGTTTTATCATCGTAAATCTGAATTCAGAGGAGTCAGTGCCTCTCCAGCATCAACCTCACTGCACGTCACTGAGTGGTTGTGTGTGTCAGAGAAAAGAGTGAGATAAAGAGAGAGAGAGTGAGTGGAGGGGGTCTCTGACCTCCAGGGTAGTCTCTGTGTTAACTCTAGTTTAGCTACATTGATGTGTGTATTGAGGGTGGACACTTTCCTTGAAATAAACACAAGTACAATACTTGCTGTTCTGTTGTAGGGAGAGGAGTGTGTTATGGAAAGTAATACGGCTTTAATTGTGTGTTTGTGTGTGTACGTTTTGGCAGCTCAGTGTGTGGTGTGGCTCTTTAACTCTCACAGTGAAAAAATTCGGCTCTTGATGTCAAACTTGTTCGCCACCCCTGACATAGAGTATATTATTTTGAAACCAGTAAGGGAAGAATAAAGATTTATTTTTGTACAAAATATTAGTATTATTCCAGATATAAAAGCTGTGAGGAGAAAATGAATGTTTATAGATTAGAGACCAGGCCAGAAGCATTTGTTTGTGAAAATTTGCTAATTTAATGGGCAACTTTTGAATGTTATAGTTAGATTGGAGAAGAAAAGGGAGTCCACCGAGTTTAGAAAATAAATAGTATGGAATAAAATTCCATAAGGAATCTGGGTTGCTAAGAAATTTCTTAATCCAATTGCTTTTAAATGTGTAGTTTAAGGTGGTGAAATCTGAGACATTAAGTCCTCCTGCGTCTATTGTGTTCAAAAGCACTTTATCTTTAATGTAGTGAGTTTTATTTTTCCAAATAAATTTGTAGAGCATTTTATCAACGGTTTTACATGTGGATGTGTTAACATTGAGGGCAAGTGCTGGATATGTCAGTCTGGAGATTCCTTCAGCTTTGGATCATAAAGTTCTTCCTCTTAAAGTGATGTCCCTCTGAAGCCAGCGGTTAAATCTTTTTTTGGTCTTTTCAATTATGGGATTAAAATTGAGGTTGCATCTATCCTCTGTGTTTTTAGAAATCATAATTCCAAGATAAGTAATTTGTGATTTTACAGGTATACCATGTAAAACTGAGTGAGCGCATTCTGAAATAGGTAAAAGTTCACATTTATTTATATTAAGTTTAAGGCCAGAAGCCTCTGAGAATTTATGAATAAGGTCGATTACAACGGGGATTTTATCATAATTTTTCAGGAAAAGAGTGGTATCGTCAGCAACTTGACTTATAAGAATTTGTTTATCAGCGACTGATATGCCATGGATGTTATTTTCCTGGATGAAAGCTGCAAGCAGTTGTGCTGCTAGCAGGAATAAATAAGGACTCACTGGACAGCCTTGGCGTACCCCCCTACCCACCTGAAATCTTGGAGACGTACCATATTTAAGTTTTATTGTACTGTTAGAATTATTGTAGAGAGTTTTAATAGCTTTTATAAAAAATGGTCCAAACCCAAATTTTTCTAGAGATCGATAAATGAATTCATGTTCTAGGCAATCAAAGGCTTTAGAAAAGTCCAAAAACAGAATAAAACTATTCTCATTTATTAGTTCGGAATAATCCAATAAATCCAAAACTAATCTGATGTTATTAGTAATGTGTCTATTAGACATGAACCCTGATTGGGATTCGTCTATAATAGATGTTAAGGTTTGTTTAATTCGTTTGGCTAAAATTAGAGCTAATATTTTATAGTCATTATTAAGTAACGAGATAGGTCTCCAGTTATCAATTTGAAGTTTATTCTTATTAGGTTTGGGTATCAGTGATATAATACCTTGTGTTAGAGTAGGGGGTAGTTTTCCCAGATTAATACTTTCAGTGAGCGTCTCAAGGATAAAAGGACTAAGTTCTGTTGAAAAGTTTTTGTAAAATTCACTTGACAATCCATCATTACCGGGAGATTTGTTCTTTTTTAGAATCATTATAGCATCTTGCACTTCCTCCAGGGTTATACTGGCATCACAGAGTTTTTTATGTGTTTCACTGATAATCTTACAATGTTTAATAGAATCTAGTAGCTCACGCACTTTAGTTTCTGAGTAATTAGAGGAGTGAAGTTTGTTGTAAAAGCAGTGGCGCCTCCAGAAATTTTTCATGGGGGTGGCCGGTAGGGGGCCACATTAAATCTTAGGGTGGCACACAAAAACCTTGAGCTATATTTTTAAAGTTCATTCTACCAAACGTAGTAAAACAGCCTTTAGAAAACCAACAGAAAGTTAAATGCCCACTGATATTTTGTAGAACATGAACTTATAGTAGATACTACTAGTATAATAACTAATAGATACTAGTAGATACCATTAGTAGATACTTCTACTGATACATTTTTTTTTTTTTTGTTTATATTTAATGCTTAGGTGTGTCTGCTTGGGGTGTTCGGCTCTTGACTGAGAGATTTCTATAATAAACAAAAAATTAAATCTGTTGTTCTGAAATAATAATAAAAATATCCTTCTAATTATTAATTATATCTGTTGACATTTCTATTCAGACTAATAATCATGAAACATTTTTATTATTAGGGTAACATAATTCTAACTTCACCAGTTGGTCCAGGATCAGGTGGAGCCCCTTTAGCTGAGTTCTGCCTTGTTTCTCTGACCAATGATGCTGACTGTCCTTCGTCTGATGCCGTCTCATCTTTGTCTTCCTCATTCTCATTCATGCTGCTCTGTCTCATCTTCCTCCTCACTACTCCTCTGTTGCTCTCCTACCATCTCTTTCGCTCCTTCTCCTGCACTTTTATTCTTAAAATTAGAATATATGTTGAATTTCTCTTCATTCTCTGAAAATTGACAGACACAAGCATCAAATAATGACTATAGGTAACTCTGTGGAAACAAAAACACATCAAAATGTTGCGGTAACACAACAACCAGTGCTTAAATAGTGCCATGAAAATGAGTGGCGCGTGTGACAGGGACATCCTTTTTTTACTTATTTATAAAAAGTAATGACACATCCACCACAGCTGATGATGTATTTGCACCAAGTATTTGCACACTGGGTTTACATGTTTTGCAGACCGCATGTGTTTTACACCTTTGCAAGCTGTATTTATTTAATATTTATTTCTTTATTTAATAAGAATCTAATTTTTGATAATAATTTTAGTGATATTTTTAATTATTTAATATAAATGTCATTTGTGATGTCCTTTATTGATGTTATATTATATAGATTATTTCTGAATGTCGTGTTGCTGCCACAGATAAATGAAATTTCCCATTGTGGGATTAATAAAGTCATCTATCCATCTATCCATCCATCCATCCATCCAGCCATCCATCCATCTATCTATCTATCTATCTATCTATCTATCTATCTATCTATCTATCTATCTATCTATCTATCTATCTATCTATCTATCTATCTATCTATCTATCTATCTATCTATCTATCTATCTATCTATCTATCTATCTATCTATCTATCTATCTATCTATCATCATCATCATCCTCCATCCATCCATCCATCCATCATCCATCCATCCATCCATCCATCCATCCATCCATCCATCCATCCATCCATCCATCCATCCATCCATCCATCCATCCATCCATCCATCCATCCATCCATCCATCCATCCATCCATCCATCCATCCATCCATCCATCCATCCATCCATCCATCCATCCATCCATCCATCCATCCATCCATCCATCCATCCATCCATCCATCCATCCAGCCATCCATCCATCCATCCATCCATCCATCCATCCATCCATCCATCCATCCATCCATCCATCCATCCATCCATCCATCCATCCATCCATCCATCCATCCATCCATCCATCCATCCATCCATCCATCCATCCATCCATCCATCCATCCATCTATCTATCTATCTATCTATCTATCTATCTATCTATCTATCTATCTATCCATCCATCCATCCATCCATCCATCATCCATCTATCTATCTATCTATCTATCCATCATCCATCCATCCATCCATCCATCCATCCATCCATCCATCCATCCATCCATCCATCCATCCATCCATCCATCCATCCATCATCTATCCATCCATCCATCCATCCATCCATCTATCTATCTATCTATCTATCTATCTATCTATCTATCTATCTATCTATCTATCTATCTATCCATCCATCCATCCATCCATCCATCTATCTATCAATACAGATCTAAAGTACAGTAAACATATTGTTAAAGACCCACGGAAAATATTTAACAGGAAAAGAAACGTAGCATTTTGGGATGTGTGATTGTGTGTTTGTGTGCGTGCGTTCTCGCGCGCACGCGTGTGTGTGCGTGCTTAAACCGGTGCTCGCGCGATGCAGGAAGAGAGGTGGGAGAGCGCGTGTGAGTGTGTGGAGCGCATACACGCGCGGTCAGTCGCCGTTTTGGACTTAAGGAAAAAGTAATAAAGAAAGTTCATCTTTAGTGACTGAGACTGGTTCTTTTGTCTGACCGGCCCGGACGATCTGAGGGTTCGAACGCGGAAGTGAACCCCGCGTCTTATTCATTCTGCGTCCAGCGGCTCCTCTGTAGATGTCTGCGCACTCAAAGGCAGCAGGGAGGGGAGGGGTGAGGGTCGGTTTAGGTGATCGGAGCGACTTGCCCGCTTGCTGGCTGTGCATTTGGGATGAAACGCACAACTGATGCTACCACAGCCTATAGTGGCTAGTGGGGTGGCCATTGGGGTGGCCAGGTGTCGGAGGGGGGTGGCCGTGGCCACCCCTGGCCACCCCCTGGTGGCGCCACTGTGTAAAAGTCAGAGCAAAATGAGTCAAGAATTTTATGATCAGTTTCAATTTTGTTGTTAATTTGAAGAGAATCCAGAGAGTTATTGCTGAAATTAGAATTATCTAGTCCAAAAAAATAGGAAGAACACTGTTCCCCTTCTTCCATCCACTTTGCTCTAGATCTTATAAATGCACCTTGTGTTTTCCTTTTATACATCTCTTCCAGCTTGTTCTGATATTCACCAAGTTCTATCAGCTCATTTTCAGGGATGTTCTCACTGCTTTTATTAGACAAGGCAGCAATTTTAGAGCAAAGTTAATTTTCCTCTTTCCTTCTAAGTTTTGCTAAGTTACTACTATAAGATCTCATACATTTCCCAATATCAAATTTTAATAATTCCCATTTAGGGCTGAATATTTTTAATTCAGTAGCTTCTTCCCAGTGTGATTTTATTATTTTTTTTGTCATTTCTATTACAGTGTTGTGGGACAGAAGACTGTTATTTATTTTCCAGCAAACAGCCCTGGGAATTGTGGACATTGGGGAGAGAGTTAACTTTAGGGTGACTATCTTATGGTCAGAAAAGGGAGCTGGATGAGAATTCACATCAACATTAGTGACATTAATTCTTTTTGACGTCAGCCAGTAATCAATCCGAGATTGTTTAGAATAATCTTTGGTGTGCCAAGTAAATGATTTTAACGAAGAGAATTTCCATCTAAAAGCATCTACAATTTCAAATTTATCCATGAAATTTTCTAAATACTGAAACATAGTAATACTATGTTTGGATTCGTTTTTTTAGGAGGGTGTCTATCTAAAGTGTTGTCATTAACGACATTGAAATCACCACCACAAATCAAAAAGGCCTCAGGATATTTTTTAAGCCACAAACTAATTTTTCCATCCCATAAATCAAATAACTGACTGTTTTCCAAAGGAGAGTTGTAGCCATATAATTAGAAATGATCACCACATTCTGGGAGATTAACAGCACCATAATAATCAAATGCCCATTAGGGTCACTGTAGCGATGGATGATTTCCCCAAGAAATTTATCCTTTAAAATCAAAACACCAGCCATTTTTTTTTAGAACCATGAGATGTCATGACAGCAGCTGCCCTGCCCCCCCAGCTGCTGCTCGTCACCTCTGATTCACTCCACCTGTTCACCTGAGTATAGATTGCTGCCATGCAGCTCCACTCACTGCTGGAACGTCAAGACTTCTGCCTGATTCCCAGCTTACTCATGCTCTGTGTTTACAGTCTTCAGCCTGTCTGCAAACCTGCCTTTTGCTCCACGCTCTCAGATTGCCTGCCTGCCTGCCCCCCCCCCAAGCTTTCAACTATCAACCTACCTGCCTGCGACCTCCAGTTTCTCACTGCCAAGTCGTCTCTCAAGATACCAAGCAGTAAGACATTCCTCATCTACAAAACTCTGTGTTCACGGACTTCCTCATTCCTAGACCGGCTCTGGACTCTGCTCCGTTCCCCTCCTCCTCTCATTCCTCATCACCCACAAGTCTGCCTCAGCGCCCTCTGGTGTCAAGTTTCAGCCATCATCCTGCCTGCTCTGGTCCTCAAATAAACTCTGAAGTTCTTACTCCTGGGTCTGTCATATTTTGTTGGTCCTCAAGACCTGGTCCTGACAGTACGTTCCAGCCAAACATGGACCCAAAGACGGCCCAGGAGTTCCAGGCTCAGGTAGAAGGAGCTTTTCATAATTATGACATGTGGATGGCTGAATTTACATCTAGCCTGCGTGAAATTACTGAAAGACTCTCTGTTATGAGCAGCTCCCTAAGAACTCCTCCTCCTATCACTGTGCAACCTGTTAATGAAATCAAGATTAATCCTCCTGATAAATATGACGGACATCCTGCATCATGTAGAACCTTCCTCTGCCAATGTGAGATAAATTTCTCGCTACAGGAATCTGCCTTTTCTTCTGAAAGATCAAAGGTCGCCTATGTTATTTCACTGTTAACTGGCCGAGCAGCTCAATGGGCTACCGCTGAGTGGGCTCGGGATTCTGTCATCTGTTCTTCTTACAGACAGTTTTCAGAGGAACTCAAGGCAATTTTCGACCCTGTGAAACCCCATCGGGAGGCAGCACGCCAACTTACAAAGATACGTCAAGGTAAAGAGTGTTGACGATTACATCATACGCTTTTGAACCATAGCGTGTAATAGTGCATGGAATGAGGAGGCCCTCTATGACATGTTTTATGAGGGACTGGCGGAGTGCGTCAAGGATGAATTGGCAGCACGGGAACTCCCACGACGGATCAATGATTTGATGTCACTGGCAGCCCGCATTGACAGACGCATTCAGGAGAGAAAAAGGGAGAGACACAATGCACTTAACCCTAGAATTCATCATGAACCCCGGTCACGTTTCAGTCCTAGGCCTTCTTTGACTTCAGGATCCAACACTGAGAAGCCTATGCAGTTGGGTCGCACACAGCTCTCCAAGGAGGAGAGGGACCGTCGATTCCAGCAGAATCTTTGTTTCTACTGTGCTGCTCTCGATCACCGTATTGAGAACTGTCCAGTAAAAGGTCTGGCTCCACACGGAAGAAGGAGACGTGTGTGTGTGTGTGAGCCTTTCTCTATCATCCTCCTTCCAACCTAACCCAAGGACTAAAGCCATGTTTCATGTCCGGAATCAGGTACACTCAGAAACTGTACTAATTGACTCTGGGGCAGACAGTAATTTCATGTCAGAGGAAATTGTTAACAAGTGGGGTGTCAACGTTTTCCCTCAGCAGAAGCATTTGAGTGTCAAAGCCATTGATGGCCATGTCATAACCAACAGTCATCTGGTTACTGAACCAGTGAAGATGCAAATGGACAATCATTTTGAATTTATCAGATTTCATGTTCTCAAAAATACTGACATTAATGTAATTCTAGGTCTGTCCTGGTTGCAATAACACAATCCGCAGGTTGATTGGCGGTCAGGTCGGATCCTGACTTGGGATACTGGCTGCTACAATAACTGTCTAGGCGCTATGGAAACACCACCGTCCTCAGATCGTAACAGGACCACAGGTGACACATACCCAAATCTCACCAAAGTACCTGCTGTTTATCATGACCTTAAAGAAGTATTCAACAAGTTAAAAGCCTCTGCTCTACCCCCTCATCGTCCATATGACTGCTCCGTTGAACTTTTACCAGGCACATCACCTCCCCGAGGCCATGTATACTCACTCTCGGCTCCTGAAAGGCTAGCCATGGACACTTACATCAAGGAGTCGCTGGCTGCTGGACTCATAAGGCCTTCTTCCTCTCCTGCTGGGGCTGGTTTTTTTCTTTGTTAAGAAGAAAGACGGGGGCCTGAGACCATGTATTGATTACAGAGGGCTCAATGAGATCACTATCCATAACCGCTATCCTCTGCCCCTAATGTCATCTGCTTTTGAACTTCTCCAGGGTGCCAGTATTTTCACCAAGTTGGATCTACGCAACGCCTACCATCTGGTCCGGATCAAGGCAGGGGATGAGTGGAAAACAGCCTTCAACACGCCTTCAGGCCACTTTGAATATCAGGTCATGCCATTTGGCTTAACTAATGCCCCTGCTGTTTTTCAAAACTTTGTCAATGATGTATTGGGAGACATGATTAACCACTTCGTATTCGTTTATCTGGATGACATATTGATCTTCTCACGTTCTAAGACTGAGCATGTCCAACACGTACGCAAGGTCCTTCTCAGACTACTACAAAACCAACTTTATGTCAAAGCAGAGAAGTGTGAGTTTCATGTCACTACTACCTCGTTCCTGGGGCTGGTCATCTCAGAGGGGAGGGTCAAGATGGATCCTAAAAAGGTGCAGGCAGTATTGGAGTGGCCGAAACCTGAGAACCGTAAACAACTTCAACGGTTTCGTGGATTTGCTAACTTCTACCGGCGCTTCATTAAGAACTACAGTAAGATTGCTTCACCCTTACATGCTTTGACTTCATGCAAAAGGACATTTTCCTGGAACCAGGAAGCGGAGTCCGCCTTTCAGGAATTAAAGCACCATTTTACTTCAGCCCCTGTTCTGATTACACCTGACCCAGGTAGGCAGTTTATTGTAGAAGTAGATGCTTCAGACACAGGGATTGGCGCCATCCTCTCTCAGCGGGGCCAGGACAATAAGGTCCACCCGTGCGCTTTCTTTTCCCGCCGCTTGTCTAGTGCTGAGAGGAACTATGACATTGGGGATAGAGAGTTGCTGGCCATCAAGGACGCCCTGGAGGAATGGTGTCATTGGCTAGAAGGGTCTGAAACTCCTTTCGTCGTGTTCACAGATCACAAGAATCTGGAGTACTTGAGAACAGCCAAGAGAGTTAACTCCCGCCAAGCCCGCTGGGCTTTGTTTTTTAACCGGTTTGATTTCTCTCTTTCCTATAGACCAGGCTCTCTGAACACGAAGGCTGACGCACTATCCTGAAGGGATGCCTGCCCATCATGGGAGGAGACTCCGGAATTCATCTTGCCAGTTTCTGCTCGACTAGCAATAATAAATACTGATATTGAGGAGGAGGTACGATCTGCTAATCAGGGCTCCCAGTCTCCGTCAGCCTGTCCCACAGAATGTATTTATGTTCCAGATAATCTCAGAGCAAAGGTAATACAATGGTTCCATTCATCCCGCATGTTTTGCCATCCTGGTCAGAGGAGAACTTTAGCCATTATCCGACAGAGGTTTTGGTGGCCAAGCATGAGAAAAGATATCACTGAATATGTCTCTGCTTGTACAGAGTGTGCTCAAGTCAAAGCTTCTACATCCCTTCCCGCTGGGTTGCTACAACCCCTGTCAGTCCCTGGAACACCCTGGTCCCACATCTCTTTGGATTTTGTCACAGGGCTTCCACCATCTGACGGGAAGACTGTTATCCTAACCGTGGTGGATCGGTTTTCAAAGATGGTGCACTTCATTGCTCTTCCTAAACTCCCTACAGCTAAGGAGACTGCTGTGGCCCTTCTCAACCATGTATTTCGCATCCACGGCATTCCCAGGGATATCGTCTCGGACAGAGGTCCCCAATTTAGAGCTGTGACGGTGTTGGATTTTTGATCACCGCGGTGATGAACCACCAGGGGGCGCGGTGTTGTGGTTAACCGCAGCGCCCCCCCCCCCCCAAAAAATACAAAAAAAAAAAAAAAAAACAAATCCCCCGGCGGCCGCATCAGAAATAAATACAATTACAACGTAGTATTCTTTATTAACAAATAACAGTAACAACTAACTACTATCTAACTAATGAACTAACTATGTAGGTGTTGTAGAATGACTGTGTGAGCGCTGCGTGGTGTGTAGAACTAGGAGGAGGAGTACACGCGTGTGTTGGGGGTGTGTGTTGATCCTTCTGCAGCGGACAGCTCTCTAGCTGCATGAGAGGCAACATGGAGTGATTTTCATCACTTTAACAGTGCGCGTTCATGTTTGGTGTTACAGAGTGACTGAGAACAGTAATACCCCCCCCCCCCCACCACAAAATCCTCCGGCGGGCGGCCGCACTAAAGAACGCACGCAGTTTGTAATGGAAAAGAATGCAATGGAAATGAATAATTAGAATGCAGTTAATTTGTCATATTTCCTCTGAGACGGAAACCTCTGTTCAGGGCCGGCCCTGGTCTTCTGGGGGCCCTAAGCGAAATTTAATTTGTGGGCCCTCTAACTGATCAGCAGCTTAAAAAAAACGCAACTGTTGTTGTAATATAAATGAGATCTCTCTATGAATACATTTGTGAATTATTGTTGCTGCCGAAGAATTGAATACAGTATATTTATTGCCTGCATGTTGGATCCACAATTAGTGGTGCCAAACAATTTTTAAATGCAAAGAAAAAAATTTGAATGACAAATGTATATATATAGCCATATATTTTTTAATGAACATTAGACCCTCATCAAATGACATTCACAAAACTCCAACTTATTAAAAACAGCAACTTAATAGAAAGTCAAATAACGATAAAACAATCCAAAATAAAGAACACAACAGCTCAATGAGGGGGATTTTGGAAAGTCAGAGTCTTTCTCAGTATGAAAAGGACGTCTTTGCACCAAATCCATTCTTACTGGATCAGAAAGTATGGTTGGTCATTCAGCTGGACTTCAGCTGTATTGGATTTGAGGTTGGTGGAATTTTGGATCCAGTAGCTCCTCCTCCATTCACGCCTCTCTAGGAGCCTCTGGAACATGAGACACATAACTTCAATAAAAGCAAACAGTAAAAACTAAAACAGTCAAATGTTTTCCCTTCCAACAGTAGATGTGGTGACAACAGTTTCTTCTGCAGCTAAAAAACAAGAATTATACAATAATCAATGATAAAGCTAATAAAATAACTATAGCAGAATACTAATAATAGTTTACTGGCTCATTTAAAGTCTGTGTGCAGGGTTTTTTTTTTATATATTTATAAGAGATTTATTGTTTGATTGTATATTTGCATGAGGTCATATTTATTAATTTAATTATGAACAGTTTGGGACTTCATGCTCTTCAGCTGCTGTTTATGAAAAAAGGGTTTATGCAGACACTGTTTTTAAATGACTTTACATGCTATTAAAATGACCTTAGATGACATCTTCAGTGATGTCAGGAACATTATGGGATGTAGACGCTGCACCTCCTCCAGTACTTTTTCATACTTTTTGAGAGCAGAAGAAATTGTGCAAAACATCCTCATTATGTAAAACCAAAACTGCAAAATAAGAAATCAATGTACCCATTTCTAAATAATAAATGTGAACAATGATTTGAGTATAAATGGAAATATAAGCATTTATGCACTTCTTTATCTATTATTTTGTATGCTCATAATTTTAAAATTAGTACATTTATTTTGTTTTTCATTCATGAGAACATGAAGCCTATTTGTATTTGGAGTTTTGATTCTCCATATTTCATGCCAATGCAAGATTTTAAGACACATTCTTTGTTGAAAAAGTTAGACTACCTGACTGTCTATAACAGATAAACAGCAGTTTTTATACTGACATAAACCGGAAAATGCAGAACGCACTAAATATGTGTAGCAAAACAATGAAACAATACGATAACGGTTATGATAACGTGGGTTAAAACATTTATCAGCCATTATACCGTTGTCATTATTTACTTTTCTCTGTTCTCCACCGTTTTAGAAGCTCATGTCTGTCCTCATCTTCTTGGAAACTTGGATATCAGAATTATTTTCGAGTTTTCCATTGGAAATGACGACAAACAGGGTCGTTTATGATAAAGTTTCTGTGCAATCTTCACCTCGGATCGATTAGTATTTACGTAAATCACGCAGCTGCACAGAAAGGCAGGATTAATATAAAAATACGGCCCAACATCCTCCAAACTTACCTTGTGATTGATGTTTCAGTTCTTCTGCTTTTTTCAGCTCCTGATGGATAAAGTCTCTTTGGCATGAAGTTCTCTTGTTGTCGCTTTGATCAGCGAGACTAAATGTGCTCGTTTTTTTTCTTTTTCCCAACTTTATTGAAACACAATGCGCTCGTAAATGCACACTGTTCCAGGCTCAGATGCAAGGATGTTGACCAATCGTTGCTAAGAGTGGCGTAACGTCATTATTTGGGTTGCCAGATTGGTTCAGGTGTGTTCAAGGGGGGGGATCATTAAAGTGCAGGCAACATTCTTTTTAAAACGCACGTTGGTACGGAAGTTCTATGAAATGGGTTGCCAGATTTGGATCTTTTTTTATTTTCATTTTTTCGCCACTTCGGGGCCCTGGTGGTGACGGGGGCCCTACGCGGCTGCGTAATTCGCGTATAGGGAGGGCCGGCCATGCCTCTGTTGTAGAATGAGTGTGTGCGCTTCTGAAAGCGCGCTCCTGTGTGTGTACAGGGAGCCGCGTGGCACGTGCAGCGCGGAGGCACTGAGAGCGCGTGCGCAGACTAGAGAGAGTGACAGGCGCGGTGGGAGAAAAGGAGAGAACAGTCTGAAAGAAAGAAGGAAAGTCTGAACACAGGACTAGCAGAAAAAGGAAATTATTAGCAAAGATGAATGTGTTTAATGTGTTTATTATAGTTCCAATCACGGACCATTTGCTGAAGTAAAAAAAAAAAAAAAAACAACGGAAAAAAAAAGTGCGGTGATGCGGTGATGACCTCATCACCACGGTGATGAGGTCATCACCGCATCACCGCGGTGATGACCTCATCACCGCGGTGATGCGGTGATGCGGTGATGCGGTTATCATCACAGCCCTACCCCAATTTACAGCCAAGTTCTGGGCAGAGTTCTGTCGCCTACTGGGAGTGTCTGAGTTTATCTTCTGGCTTCCATCCACAGTCTAACGGCCAATCTGAACGGCTTAACCAGCAGTTGGAGACTAGCCTCCGCCTCCTCTGCACCTGAGAACCGGCTTCATGGTCCCGTAACCTCATCTGGGCGGAATACGCCCATAACACTCTTCCTTCATCTGCCACAGGGTTGTCTCCCTTCAAGGTGGTGTATGGGTACCAGCCCCCTCTGTTTGCCTCCCAGGAGGGTGAGGTCTCTGTTCCCTCAGCCTACGCTTCTGTCCGGGGATGTCAGCAGGCCTGGCGCAGGGCCCGGCAGACTCTCCTGAGGACTGTGGAGACCTACGTACCGCTGCCAATAGACGAAGAGTTGCGGCTCCTTCCTATCTGGTGGGCCAAAAAGTATGGCTTTCTACTGCTAATCTTCCCCTCCGTCTGGAGAACAGGAAGCTGGCGCCACGGTTCATTGGACCCTTCCCTATCTCCAAGGTGGTCAACCCAGTTGCTGTTCGTCTACGCCTGCCCAGACCCCTCCGCATACATCCCACTTTCCATGTCTCCAAGGTGAAGCCGGTTAGGACCAGTCCCCTTGTTCCCTCTGCCAATGCCCCGCCTCCAGCTCGGTACATCGACGGGGGTCCTGCCTACACCGTGAGACGGCTGCTCCGTTCTCGTCGTTCACCTGAGTATATATTGCTGCCATGCAGCTCCACTCACTGCTGGAACGTCAAGACTTCTGCCTGATTCCCAGCTTACTCATGCTTTGTGGTTTCAGTCTGTCTGCAAGCCTGCTTTTTGCTCCACGCTCTCAGATTGCCTGCCTGCCTGCCCCCCCCCCAAGCTTTCAACTATCAACCTACCTGCCTGCGACCTCCAGTTTCTCACTGCCAAGTCGTCTCTCAAGATACCAAGCAGTAAGACATTCCTCATCTACAAAACTCTGTGTTCACGGACTTCCTCATTCCTAGACCAGCTCTGGACTCTGCTCCGTTCCCCTCCTCCTCTCATTCCTCATCACCCACAAGCCTGCCTCAGCGCCCTCTGGTGTCAAGTTTCAGCCATCATCCTGCCTGCTCTGGTCCTCAAATAAACTCTGAAGTTCTTACTCCTGGGTCTGTCATATTTTGTTGGTCCTCAAGACCTGGTCCTGACATGAGATCCCCATATTTCTTTACCAGACTGACTTTTCCAAAAGTTCAAATCTCGCTTTGTGCTATGAGACTCCTGAATAAAACAAAAATCACATTTAAATTGTTTGATGAACAAAAAAACTGCTTTGCGTTTCAAAATATTTCTTAAACCCCTGGCATTAAAAGAAAGAAACGACAAAGACATGAACAATAGAACACATTCTCAACAGAGAACAATATGGAGAAATGTGAACTTCAGAAGAGTGCTTCTTACTTTAAGAAACACGTTAGAGAACTCGAGCTTCACTTACTCAGAATATTAACATGTTTAAAGCCTAATAATGACATTAAAAACTAAGTGACGTGAATAGTCACATTTTAACAACCAAGATCAAAACAGAAAGATTTTAACTTAGTTTTGCAGACACCTTGAAGTTAAGTTTTCTATCAGAAAGTAGTCAGAGTGGTGTCCCACATCATCCTCAGGATGGTAACATGGTGACAGTCAGGTGGAAGGAGGCAGGAACAACTCGGTGCCGTTGGCGAAGGCGCGTCCAGCAACGAAGTAAGCCGTTTTGCCTTCAGCCCGAGCATCTCTCACCAGCGGCCAAAGGAGGCGTTGTTTCTCCCGGTCGGAAGCAATGAGGTCTTCAGAGAATCGCATGTTGTTTTCTTTCAGGTATCTGGACTTTTTGGCTGCTTTCCAGAGAGCATCTCTCAGGGCGCGGGAGGAAAATTGGAGGATGATGTTCCGTGGCGTGGTCTTATTAATGTCCCTCCTTCCAAGTCTGTGCACGATGTCGAGTCCTTCATTTACCTTGATGTTTTCATGCAGTAGGATTTTCTGACAGATGCTGATGACTTTAGCTTTCACATCTTCTGTGTTGTTTTCTGGAACCCCGGCCAGCTGCAGGTTCCACCGTCGAGAATAACGCTCCAGCTCTTCAATGTGGCTTTCACAGGACCCCATGCGCTGTTCCCCCATTTTAACTTTTGTGTCCATCTCCTTCATTTTAGTTTTCATTTCCTTCAGTTCCTCCGAAAGGAAATCAATAGTTTTTTTTAGACCCTCAATTTTCATACAGTTCTCCCCCACCATCTTTTCAATGGAGTCAGATCTTGAGTTAATGAGGCAAGAGAGTTTGGAAACAATGCCTTCAGGGTCTTCGATTTCAGAAGCTTTACCTTTTTTCAGAAGTGGGGACTTCAGTGGCGTGTCAGGAAGGGGGGTCAAAGTGAAATCATCAGCTTCCATTGAGTCTGTTGCAGTCGCTTGGTTAGCATAGTTGTGTGCGTCTATAACACAGCCTTTTGTGGGCAGACTTTCTCGCTCTTTCCATTTATTTTTGGGTTTTGGCATGGTGGTGATATAAATATAAGGTTGTTGTTGCAGTCTTTTTAATTTTGGCTTTAACAAGGCTTTTTAAGCGGAGCTCGAGCGCGAGTGTCTTACCGAGACGCCATCTTGGTCGACCCTCCTAGTTTCGAATATAACACGAGGAGAACGAACAACCGTGACGTGTTACCCGAGCTCCAGTAAAGTGAAATGTGATTGGTCACGTTCTGCAACGCGACCAATCAGCTGTCGAGTTACAGCGCTCCGCGCCGCCATGACGCAATCTGTTTAAAAACAATGGCGGTAGGAGCGGCAGGTCCGAAGATGAAGACGGACAAAAAAGAATCAAAGTTGACCGTAGGAGACATGGAGGACTGTGTTGCGCGCACCCCCTCTAGTAAGCGAGGCCGACCGCGTCCTCAGCGACCAGACCTCAGAGGATCCGGGAGTTGGCGGCAGTGACCGGCCGAGCCGATAAGTTCAGGTAAAACTTTTGATCTAAATGGGTATGTTTATATTCGGGGCTTGGAGGCTACGGGGTTATATTTAAACAATTCCGGGGGCTATTTTAAATAGCAAAAATAACCCACATCCTTCCCTTTTTTCAGGAAAGGAGTATTCATCTGAAGCGATATGAACAGAATCACAGAGGCTGGACGACGTGGAAAAAAACCAAGAAGAAGCTACAAGGACACCGGGTACGACCCCCCCCCCCCCTCGAAGTTTCCGTACGTATCTTCAGTGTGTATAAATATTTTGTGCTGAAAAACTTCGCTTTTGTATAAAACTTCAAGTAACCCAGAAACATGTCATCACGTAGAGCAGCGACTTTAACGCGGTAAACAGCAGAGGACGTGACCGTACAGATTCAATGAAGTGCGTAGAGGGGAGGGGGTATTTGGAGGGGGGATCCGCGGCACACGCCTGTGCAGAAATGGGGCCTGTGATCCGTATGGATCATGGATCATCCGCGCAGCCTAGCTCTTCCTGGGATTCGATGTCAGACCGTAAAACCACATTATCACCCGCGGGACGTCATCACCGCGGACCCACACTTTGATTTATTTATTTAATGTTACAGGACGGCATATGGTGATTTGAACTATAAACATATTCATCTTTGACAAATGTTGGACACCCTGTGCACCATGTCAATTAGGTTTCTTTTAGGTGTTGGGGGCGGCCACGGCGTCACTCCCTCCCGATTCCCCCGCTGCAGTGGCAGACGTCGCCCCCCACCGCCGTGGGGCCTGTGTAACGCGGGCAGCACGGAGACACGGGGACCCAGCGGCAGCTGCGCCCGAACCGCACAGGCCAGGGTCCAAACGTCTCGCTAGGGGCGCCGGAGGAGGGAAAGAAGGGGGGAGGAGCCTGTGGGGCGAGGGGGGAGCGCAGGCGTCCCGATGTCTCTGCACTTCTGTCAAAAGTGGCAGGAAAATATACGTCTATATCTGCGCTACGAGCTCTCCATGGGAGCGGGAATTCAGCGTGGCAGGAAGCATTGTCCCCCGTTAAGATCCTCACTGAAAGCTGACAAGGTAAACGTGTTGTGTTCCGGTCACGCAACACGAAGACGGACAAATAAAAGCAGCAGCACGAGTCACTAAAGCAGCCAAACAGAAATTGTTATTAATGGAGAGGCAAAATGAGTGCTGATAACACTAGAAACTACATACCCCATGATGCAGTGCTCCAGCTGCCTTGCTGAACTGTTCAATTCAATTCAATGTTATTTGTATAGATCAAAATCACAACAACAGTCGTCTCGATGGGCTTTGAAGTAAAACATGAACTCAAAAGGATCATGAATACAAAGAGTCAATAGGAAAATACTAAAATGAACTAACAAACTGACTAAGCTATACTGGCATCCCTGCCCTTAGACCCCCCCTTTAGGGTAACCTTTGAGCTGTGCAGCTTCCCTGGAACTCAGAGGCAAATGTGACGGAGGCGATGATCATCTTTAGCCGCTCTGGCAGAGCCATTCAGAATACTAAACTGGAGGAAAAACGGTAAATTCCCATTTCTATATGTTCTTAGCGTGATGACGTCATCTGCATTTCTGCTGTACGACTAGCACCCCTTAGTGGTGGAAATCAGAACCACATTTCTCTCTGACAGATCAAGGAACTGGAGAAGATTTGACACAGTAATCCAACATGAACTCTGACCGTGTCAATCCAAACTAGCTGATGATGCTGCAAGTTATTGTGAAGCTAGCCCTCACCATGCTGAAGACAACAGTGGATTCTGAACACAGACAGCTGGTTCCATATGGAGGAACGTATGGAGATCTGATTTCTATCAATATACAACTATTCCTTTATCTTCTACAAGGCAGAGCCCACCATCAGCTTGGAGGACTGGCCCCTTCAGTGGGGGTCAAACATCAAGTACCTGGAGACAGCAGCCCCATCAGTGCCTTGAGAGAGATGATTGTCCCTCTCTGGACATGTAGTTCAGAAACAGAGAGTTTCTCTCTCCTCTGAACTGATCAGGAGGCTTGTGTGTTTGAGGAAGTGGCTCAGTGCAAAGAGCCAGAAATGTGGGGGCAGCCATCCATTTGTTCCTGCAGTTCAGCAGAAAAGCTGAAAGCTAGAGCAGAATATGAAAGTCTGCTTTCACTTCCATTCTGGATGCTCTACACAGACTATTGTTCTTTATGTGGATCTGGACTTCATCTTTGGAGAATCCTGAAACTCTTCTGTAGATTTCCTTGGATTTCCTCCACTGCTGGATTCAACACAGTTGTGTGTTTAGTTGAATGGAAACGTCTACCATTCAGTCAGTGAACTTTCAATGATACTTCTTTTTGGTTCATGTCCATCAGTTGTTTGCAGCTTTTCATTGTGTTCATGAAGTGTTGATCTCTGTTCTAAATCTATATTCTAAATCTTCTATATTGAACTTTTTAGCTTTCAGCATTTTTTAGTCTCCAGAAAACTTTTCTGAATCTAAAGTTCCAAAAATAAAGAGTCATTTTTTAGTGACAGTTTTTCATTTCTAGTGGTAAATGAATCTGCATTTGTCATTTCTGGTTTCAGTGACTGAATGATGCTCTGACCAAACAACACTTTGTGTGTTTTTGTTGTTCTAGTGACATTCAAAGGAAGTGTCTGTTCTAGATTCAATAGTTAAAGATCTGGGGCCTCATTTATAAACGTTGCGTATGCACAAAAGAAGGCGTACGCCACTCTCTACGCAATAGTTGAGATTCATAAAAAGCAAACTTGAGGGGAAAATGTGCGGTCCTTCATCAAGCTCTGACCCAGGCGTACGCACAAAAACAGGTGAAATGAGAAACGGCGACACCGTCGGCAGATGGAAGAAACACGTGAAAGTGAAAATGACAATACTGCCTCATGAATAACATGAAGACTTCACAAAGCAAGTCTCACAATAACAGCTACACGAACACCTGTTTGATCGATCAGCAGTGAAACAAACAAAAAAATCAAACGAAAATTACAACAGAAATTCAAATGAACACATATTTGCAGAAAGAAAAGTGAAATATGTTCTGCAATATTGGCATGTTGTGCAATTCATCCTCATAAATAATATAGTTAACAGAACGAAATAATGTACAAAACTGATATTCTCCTCAATTTGTCCATCTGGAGGAGCAGATATAGTCAAAGTCAAAGTCAAAGTCAGCTTTATTGTCAAATATGCTGCATCAGTAAGACATACAGCACAGATGAAATTGCTTTCCTCTCACCCCACAGTGGAAGTAGCATATAAAATAATAAATAAACGACTTAAAAAATACATTCTTTTAAAAACAATAAATCATTGAAACCCAAAAAGATAAAGCCAAAAGAAAAGCCAAAAAAGGGGAGAGAGGAGTCGCTGCATGTGCACGCGCCGCCAGATGCGTGCGAATCAGACAGACAGACAGACAGACAGACAGACAGACGTATTAATTGTCCACTGGGGAAAGTTGTTTTCATAGTAAAACATTTCTTCATAAGCTACTGAATTATGGTATTCATGCATATGCCTTTAGTTTGTTTTATTTTTGATAAAACAATGAAAGCAACAAGAAATTACATTTGCGCTGAACAATTTCCCATTTCCACGTGGATTATTACTGACATCTGTAGCTTGTCAGATGCAATTAAATGGATGGAAATAAAATGCTCCATCACAATGCGTAATGACGCACAATGGCTGATCTTGGATCTTAGAAGATGTGGCAAATGGAAGAATTGGGAGTGAACGCATCTTTAGACAGCAAGAAGACTTGCTGGCAAACGAGGACGAGTGGCTTATGAGCCGGTTCCCACTTCCTCCAGCCGTCCTGGTGGAGCTTTTGGGGGGGTGTCACCCGGTGCATCAGGTGCGTCGTGCCCAAACCCACCCCCCCCTCCCCCCCTCAGTCACCACCCCATGTAAAAGAGATTCCCCAATAATTGCCTCCAGTCTCTCATCAAGAGGGGTCAGCTCCGGTGTCCCCTGCCCCCCACCCGTGGCAGACACACTCTGGCGATGCAGCGCCAGACGTTTTTCTGCCTCGACTTTGATGTCCGCCTTTTTGGCATCAGTAATGCCCACACTGTGCCATCCAAACAACATTTTTCTCCTCTTTTCCACCTCGCCAATGATCACTTCTACGTCACATTGAGTGAAGTTCCGTTTTTTTGATTTTCTCTCGGTGTTTGCCATGGTTTCGCTATCAATGAATATTCATTTGTGGGCGTTTCACTGACTTTTTATGGGCAACTATGGGCGTGTCATGAAGCCGCAAAAGCTGCGCAGCATTTAGAATTGGTTGTGATTTATTAAGGGAAAGATGCGTAGGATGTGCGTGCGCACGGTTTTATAAATCCGAATATTTCTGTGCGTACGCACGTCCTATGTTTCATCCGTACGCCACTTCTGACGCAAATCCTACGCAAGGTTTTATAAATGAGGCCCCTGTTCTAACTATTTTCTTCACGGCTGCAGACAGAAAATCTTCCAGTGAAACATCAGAAAGTTCTTCACCTGATCCGTTCTTCTCATCCTTCAGGGAGTTCAGCTTCTTTACTCACCCCAGTTTCTGCAGTCTGCAGTCTGGACTCTCCAGAAAACCACACAGATGAACAACTCCTGGATCCTGCAGGTTCTGGTTCCCGCTCAGGTCCAGTTCTGTCAGATTAGACGGGTTTTTCTTCAGAGCTGAGACCAGAACTTTACAGTTGATCTCTGACAAACTGCAGTCCTCCAACCTGCAATGAGACAGAAAAGTGTGTTCAGGAGCAGTGATGCAGCTGGAGGTCCAGGAACTTGGTCCATTCAGTCAGGTGGGACCCGCCCTGATGACAGACTGACAGATGACATTTTCACTGTTTAAATATTTCTTTGGGATTGGGACCCAAAAACATGATCAGGAATGAAAATGACATAGATTAGAAATGACTAGAAATGAAGTTCAAACAGACGAGGAATTGAAATGTCATTGATCATCAGGAATTATTCAGGACTACAGATTTACAATCCAATAGCTTTAAAGCTTCCATTTAGAAAATGTCAGATGTCTAAAAATAAATAAAGAGACTCAGGCTGTGTCCAAATTCCTAACTCCTTTTTATGGAGGACTGTGTCACTGATTCAGGGAGGAGTTTAACATCAAACAAGATGGGGGGGGGGTCAGTCAGGACACAGGGAGGAGGAGACAGAGATGTGATCCACTTGGCAGATGTTCCACATTTGTTCTGTTACTGATTCATATTCCAAGTCAGTCTGCAAACAACTAAAGATCCTCTCATCACTACACAAACAGCACAAACTGACCTACTGTCAATGAAATAAAGTCCATAAACAATAAAACTGAGTTTGTCATTATGAACATAAACTCCTATAATATGATCAAAAGAATTCAATCTGCTTTAGTGCAGGAATATCTAGTGTCCTGGATTCTAGAAGTAATTTTAACATCATGATCACTACTTTTATTTAAACGGTGAATATGACGTCATTGATTTCACAAAGTGAAAATCTAATTAATATGAGTGTTTAGTGATGATCATTTATGAATCACTGAGTTCAGAAGATAAAAACCTGGATGGTTTATGTAAAAATATATTTAAATACTTATTTTTTAACAAAAATGTGAATAATCCCACATCTTAGATATAAAATCTTCTAATTTAGTATAAATGTATCAGATGACAGCAGTTCTCCTAAATCTTAGGCTACCTTCACACTGCAGGGCTTAATGCTCAATTCTGATGTTTTGAAAAAATCCTATTTTTTCAAGACCGTTCACATTTCCAAGTAAATCCGAACTTTTGTGGTCTCCAGTGTGACCGTGACACGACCCAAACGAGACCCGCATGCGCAGAAGAATACTCAACGCTGAACGACGTCACTCATTGTTTGTGGAAGTAGCTAACGTTAACAATGGATGTCAACAGCAGTGTTGTCAACAGCTGAGCTCTTCTCATTTTAAGAAGGCAATGGAGTCGGGATCGTCTTGACCCACTGTAGTGGAATTGGAATGTGCATGTGTTGGGGCCACGCACCCGCGCGTGTGTGTGTGTGCAAGCGCGTGCCGCGATGGAGAATAGGGAGGGGGGGCAGTGTGGGCAAGCATTCATGATGTGTGTTACGGAGGAAGGAGAAAGGTAATAAAAGAAGGTTTCCCCCAGAATAAATGCTATGGACACTTTATTAAGCCGTTCTGGAGAATCCTGGAGAATCTAAGGATCAGAACAGGGAGGAGGAGGAGGATCGCCTCGGGTCCCCCACGCTCCTGAGCACGGTTGGAAAGGGGAGAAAGAAAAAAAAGTCATGGCCGGAAAGGTTCAACACCACGCTCGGCCATTTAGCTGAAATTTTTTTCAAAAACCGCCCAGTTGCGATGAGAGTCCTGGAGTTTGGCCTAAATAGAGCGATCACCCAAATATGAATCAATCGGTGACCTGCTTCCCTTCCACTGACTGATCTCAGCAGCATCGTCCACCATGGTTGATGTTTACGTTTTTGTTCCCGCCTACTTTAATGCAGAATGATGACGTTTGTTGTGTGTCGATGACGTACGGGTCGGAATCAAGTCGCCTGGCCGGTCAGACGGCGGTCGCAATTGAAAAGATCGGATATATATTGGAATCAGGCCGGCAAACCCACGGGGCCTGGGTCACATTTGAAAAGATCAGATCTGTGTCATTCAGACTGTCATGAAAAGATCGGAATTGGGCCGCATAGGGGCAAAAAAATCGGAATTGGGTCGTTTCAGCCTGCAGTGTGAACGTAGCCATAATTTTCTCCTTTTAGTCTCTATCTAAACTAAAGAAAACTCTGGTTTCCATCCAAATGACAAATCAATGTCTCCATCAAAGTTTCCCACATATCACCACCTTTAGTTTCTAACAAAGTCAAGCACAGAAGTCCAAACCGTAGAACATGAAACCGTTTCAGAGCTTTTCTCACACACAGTCCAGTTTAGTCCCGGTACCGGCACCTTCAAGCCCAGAAAAAGCCTTGCAGGCCTGTTGTTGTTCTAGGAAAACATGGAGTTTGTTGCAATCATCCAGTCAGATCCAGAGAGAACAGAAAGACCACCACTCCGCTAAGTTCCATGTGACCAGAGTGATGCACGTTACACCACAGCCTCCACTCCCACTCCCATCCAGAAAACAGCTATTCACCTGCAGTTCCTCCACTCACCAATCCCAGCTCATGTTCTGATCCAAATGTCTCTACAAACACTCTGGAGGGAAAAGTCTCCATGGGCTCTGTCTCCAACTTCCTGTCCGTCTCTCCTTCAGTGTTGCCAGATCTGAGCGACAGTTTCCAGCCCAAACTCAGCGCCCAACTCAATAAAAACCAGCCCAAATCTCAACCTAGCAAAAACCTAATGTTGAACGTAAAAGTATAGCCGTAGCCTAATAAAAAATGACGCAATAATAATAAATTATTATATAATAAATCTGTTATAATAAATGTTTTTATAAAATAAGCACAGAAAATTCAGTTATAGGTTTCTCGTATCGTGTACTCTATGGCTTGGGAGAACTTGCATAACTTTGTTATGCAACAATATTTAAAGAATGAAACTTCAGTGTAAAACTTCAGTGTAAAAATAAAAAATAAATACAACTATTTAGTCACTCAAATGCAGCTTTTCAATGTGTATTACTTTATTTTTTTAACTGAAAACGTTTAACACTAATAACAGTCAGCAAATGCCAAATATGGCTAATACACGGAGGAATCAAACCTCCGCAACAATTGCTGAATATATAAAGAATGAAACAAGCTTTCGTATGAGCAAAAAATAAATAAACAAATTAAATAAATAAAAAAGACCATTTAGTCACTAATGCAGCTTTTAGAGATTATACCTTTTCAATGTTTATTACTCCCCCGTGAACCGCCACCTTAACGTGGTGGGGGAGTTTGAGAGCTTGGGTGATCCCAGGAGCTAAGCTGTCTGGGGCTTAAGCCCCTGGTAGGGTCTCCCATGGCAGACAGGTCCTGGGTGACGAGCCAGACAAAGAGCGGTTCAGAAACCCCTGATGAAAACCAACAACACGGACCCGATTACGTCGCCCGGATTGGCGTCACCGGGGCCCCGCTCTGGAGCCAGGCCCAGGGTCGGGGCTCGCAGGCGAGCGCCTGGTGGCCGGGGCTCTTCCCACGGACTCCGGTCGGGCACAGCCCGAAGGAGCGACGTGGGACCACTCTTCTATGGGCCCACCACCCGTAGGAGACCTCAAAAGGGGCCGGTGCAAAGTGGTTTGGGTGGCAGTCGAGGGCGGGTGCCTCGGCGGCCCAAACACCGATCATGGAATCTGGCTTTTGGGACATGGAATGTCACCTCTCTGGGAGGGAAGGAGCCCGAGCTGGTGCGAGAGGTTGAGAGATACCGTCTAGATATAGTCGGGCTCACCTCCACACACAGCCTGGGCTCTGAAACTCAGTCCTTAGAGAGGGGTTGGACTCTCTACCACTCTGGAGTTGCCCAAGGTGAGAGGCGGCGGGCTGGCGTGGGCTTACTCGTGAGCCCCCAGCTCAGCCGCCAAGTGTTGGAGTTCACCCCGGTGGACGAGAGGGTCATGTCCCTCCGCCTCCGGGTGGGGGACAGGTCTCTAACTGTGGTTTCGGCTTACGGGCCGAACAGCAGTTCGGAGTACCAGGCCTTCTTGGTGTCTCTCGAAGGGGTACTGGAAAGTGCCCCAACGGGGGACTCCATTGTCTTCCTGGGGGACTTCAATGCCCACGTGGGCAATGACAGTGGCACCTGGAGGGGTGTGATTGGTAGGAACGCCCCCCCTGATCTGAACCCGAGTGGTGTTTTGTTATTGGACTTCTGTGCTCGTCATAGTTTGTCCATAACGAACACCATGTTCGAGCACAAGGGTGTCCATCAATACACCAGGCATCAGGACACCCTATGCAGGAGGTCGATGATCGACTTTGTAGTTGTTTCAGGCGACCTTCGGCCCTGTGTCTTGGACACTCGGGTGAAGAGAGGGGCGGAGCTGTCCACCGATCACTACCTGGTGGTGAGTTGGAGTCGCTGGCGGGGAAGGAGGCCGGAAAGACTTGGAAGACCCAAACGTACTGTGAGGGTCTGCTGGGAACGTCTGGCTGAGCCCTCCGTCAGGGAAGTCTTTAACTCCCACATCCGGGAGAACTTCAAACAGGTACCGAGGGAGGTTGGGGACATTGAGTCTGAGTGGACCATGTTTTCCACCTCCATTGTCTCTGCTGCTGCTCGGAGCTGTGGTCGCAAGGTCTCTGGTGCCTGTCGCGGCGGTAACCCCCGAACCCGGTGGTGGACACCGGAAGTAAGGGATGCCGTCAAGCTGAAGAAGGAGTCCTACCAGGCCTGGCTGGCCTGCGGGACTCCGGAGGCAGCTGACAGGTACCGGCAGTTCAAGCGAGCTGCGGCCCGGACTGTTGCGGAGGCGAAAACTCGGTCCTGGGAGGAGTTCGGTGAGGCCATGGAGAATGACTATCGGTTGGCCTCGAAGAAATTCTGGCAAACCATCCGGCGACTCAGGAGGGGAAAGCAGTTCTCCACAGGCACCGTTTTCAGTGCAGGTGGGGAGCTGTTGACTTCGACTGGGGACATTGTCGGGCGGTGGAAGGAGTACTTCGAGGATCTCCTCAATCCCACTGACACGCCTTCTTTTGAAGAAGCGGAGAATGAGGACTTTGGGGTGGGGCTGTCTATTACCCGGGCTGAAGTCACTGAGGTAGTCAACGAGCTCCTCGGTGGCAAGGCCCCGGGGGTGGATGAAGTCCGCCCTGAGCACCTCAAGTCTCTGGATGCTGTGGGAGTGTCTTGGCTGACATGTCTCTGCAGCATCGCGTGGCGGTCGGGAACCGTACCACTGGACTGGCAGACAGGGGTGGTGGTTCCCCTCTTTAAGAAGGGGGACCGGAGGGTGTGTTCCAACCATAGGGGAATTACACTCCTCAGCCTCCCTGGGAAAGTCTATGCCAGGGTACTGGAGAGGAGAGTCCGTCCGATAGTCGAACCTCGGATTCAGGAACAACAGTGCGGTTTCCGTCCTGGTCGTGGAACAGTGGACCAGCTCTACACCCTATCTAGGGTGCTGGAGGGATTGTGGGAGTTCGCTCATCCAGTCCATATGTGTTTTGTGGATTTGGAGAAGGCGTTCGACCGCGTCCCCCGTGGCATCCTGTGGGGGGTGCTCTGGGAGTATGGGGTCCGGGGAGCCTTACTGAGGGCTGTCCGGTCTCTGTATGACCGGAGTAGGAGCTTGGTTCGCATAGCCGGCAGTAAGTCAGACCTGTTCCCAGTCCACGTTGGACTCCGGCAGGGCTGCCCTTTATCACCGGTTCTGTTCATAGTTTTTATGGACAGAATTTCTAGGCGCAGCCAGGGGCCGGAAGGGATCTGGTTTGGGGACCACAGGATTTCCTCTCTGCTTTTTGCAGATGATGTTGTCCTGTTGGCTTCATCGGACCGGGACCTCCAGCGTGCATTGGGGCGGTTTGCAACCGAGTGTGAAGCGGCTGGGATGAGGGTCAGCACCGCTAAATCTGAGGCCATGGTCCTTGACCGGAGAAAGGTAGTCTGCCATCTCTCGGTGGGTGGAGTGTCCTTGCCCCAGGTGGAGGAGTTTAAATACCTTGGGGTCTTGTTCACGAGTGAGGGAAGATCGGAGCGTGAGATTGACAGGCGGATCGGAGCGGCGTCCGTAGTTATGCGATCGCTCTATCGGTCCGTCGTGGTGAAGAGAGAGCTGAGCCGAAAAGCAAAGCTCTCAATTTACCGGTCGATCTACGTTCCATTACTCACCTATGGTCATGAGCTATGGGTCATGACCGAAAGAACGAGGTCCCGAATACAAGCGGCTGAAATGAGCTTCCTCCGCAGGGTGGCTGGGCGCTCCCTTAGAGATAGGGTGAGAAGCTCGGTCACCCGCGGGGAGCTCGGAGTAGAACCGCTTCTCCTCCACATCGAAAGGAGCCAGTTGAGGTGGCTCGGGCATCTAGTCCGGATGCCTCCTGGACGCCTCCCTGGAGAGGTGTTCCGGGCATGTCCCACTGGGCGGAGGCCCCGGGGAAGACCCAGGACACGCTGGAGAGACTACGTCTCTCGGCTGGCCTGGGAACGTCTCGGGGTCCCCCCAGAGGAGCTGGAGGAAGTGGCTGGGGTGAGGGAAGTCTGGGCATCTCTGCTCAGTCTGCTGCCCCCGCGACCCAGTCCCGGATAAGCGGAGGAAGATGGATGGATGGATGTTTATTACTCTTTTCTTGAACTGAAGAACGTTGAACACTAATTACTGTGTACAGTCAATAAAAGCCAAATATGGCTAATACATGGAGGAATCAAACCCCCGCAACAATTGCTGTGGAGGTTTGAAGCTGGCTGATGTCCACCCGTTCCTGCTCAGGCCAGAGCGCACATCCATGAGGCTTGAGAGAAGCGCCAGACCCATTCGATTCCTTGTGTCATCTTTAAGCAGTGTCACTTGGGAAAATGCCCTTTTTTAATTTTAAGTCTCCCATTCCTTTCTGTAAAGTTTTTTGTATTTTCCCCACTTCGGCATGATGCAATCACCAGTGAAGGCTTACCTGTAACGGTTTTCAGTTTCTTTGCCTCTGTGTTTGTTTCCTTGTTTTTCTGTTTAGGTTTTAATGGCTTCCTGTTTTATTTTGTTGTATTTCTTGTTTTGTTGTTTCGAGTTTTACCTTTCCCCGGCTAAGTGACATACATTTTTTAATGTTTCATATATTCACCATGTGCTTTTTTATGCTAAATATATTAATTCGTATACTTTTAATTGATATTTTAAATAATAAGACTAATAATAATAATGACAGTGAAAACCGCTAAATATTTTAAAAAGCAGCCCAAATTTTATAGACCCGCCCAATGCCAATTTTACCCGCCCAACATAACCAAAAGAAGCCCAATTGGGCGGAAACCCGCCCAATCTGGCAACACTGCTCTCCTTTCTTCCTCACCTGTTCCCGCCCTCTATGGATCAGGAACCCATCACAATTGGCTAGATAGAGGGACTTACAAATGAACCAATGAACAGAATCAGAGAAAAGAATTACTAATATATGGAGTCCCAAACTGTTCATAAATAATTCAATAAATATGACCTTGAACATTCACACAATCTACCAATAAATCTCTCATAAATACATCAAAAGATCATGAAATTGTGAAAAACCTGCTCACAGATTTTAAATGAGCCATTATATTATTCACTATATATTTCATTTTGATTTAAAAACCTGTTCATTATTTTAAAACAGCCTTTTTAAATATTCATTATAATCATGTTGAATATCATTATTATTCTATTGTTTTTTTCCCTCACACGCCATCACTCTGGTGGCCAGAAAGACCCGTTGCAGAAAGCAGAACCAGCCTGCTAGGGACTCCTGAACCTGATGAGAGGTTTGATCTCGATGGAGACAGGTTCTCTGGTTTTATTTGTCCCTAACGTATTAACGCAGGACAGCAAGCATTAACCTGACACTACAGCGACTGTCATCCAGGGAGCTGAAGCTGGGATGATGTCGTGAACTCAAACATGGAAACATTGTTACCATGTAGAACTACTCTAATTAAAGAAACCTGCTCTCTCAACTTTCTCTGTGTCTACCATGTAAATGACATAATCACAGACACCGTTCTATGTGGCTATCAGGCTAAAAACTTTAGCTGGTAGCTCCTCCCACACGCGGCCTGGTGCATTCATGGAGCTCCAGTTCATAAAGGCTTAGCAGAACTCCAACAGCCACCCATCCTAACTCACACCACTACTATATGTTCATGAGAACAAAACCTGAACTGACCTTAAAACCAGCAAATTATGCATACCTGCTCAAAGCCATTTCTACCTGCTAATTTAGAACAATATCGCCTAATTTCTGGCAACACTGTGGATGTGTGGAGGTGCATACTCCCCCCTAGTGTTGAGGGGTGGCATTGCACCGTCACGTTCACTGATGGATGTAGTCAGGGTGCTGCTGCTCATGTCTGAGTAAAGGAGGAGCCAATCACAAAAGAGTCTCTGCCTTTTTTGATTGACAGACAGACTGATTCTGCTGGAAAAGCTCTTCATGAAATAAATAAGCCATTGTTAAAAACAGAAACATGAAATAAAAACAAAGATACTTTGGAAAGTATTGATTTAGAAATCTGAGCTTCTGGAAAAAAAATAGAATTATGATAATATTCAACATGATTAAAATGAATATGATTTTGGTTCCGGTTATGGGCAGGGCGCATGGCGTGCCTCTCTGCGGATACAACTATCTTTAAATTACTTAAAAAGTTGATTTTCTCCAAAAAGAGAGCCTAAGAAAACCCAGGAATATGAAGAGCTCAAAAAGGCTATTGATAGTATTCAAGAAACGCTAATAAGCTTTATGGATCAGGTGTCGGCTAAGCTAACGCCACTCATGGAAATGATAGAAGAGTTCCGAAGATTCGGGCTCAAAACGAGCAACGAGAAAACCGGGTCGACATTCTGAAGAAAAGACTGGACGATGTGGAACAGCAAGTAAGGATGAATAATGTCATTCTCACTGGATTACCAATCAAACCTCGAACGAAGCTGACAGCAGGAGCTAGCACTGCTAATGCTAATGCTAGCGCTAGCGTAGCTAGCAGTGCTGATACGGAGAGAGGTGCAGAGTGCCTAGATCAGCAAATACATTCATTTCTCACATCTAAAGGGATTTCCCTGGATCTCAATACCATGGAGACCTGCCACCTGCTCCCCAGGAGAAAGGAGACGGATAAACCAGCGATCCTCATCAGGTTTGTGAATCAAAAACACAAGCTAGCTCTGATGTATCAAAGAAGAAATCTGAAAGGATCTGCTGTTTATCTGAACGACCATCTGACCAGGAGGAATGCTGAAATCTCCAAACATGCACGGCTTCTCAGGAAGCAGAAGCAGATTGAGAACACTTGGGTTAAAGGCTGCAGGATTTACGTCAAACCACTCGGTCCACCGGACCGGTCCAAGGTTCTGGTTGTGAACACCATGAAGGACTTTGAGAAGTGTTTGTTTACGGTTGTCTGAATCAAGATGGAGTAATAAACCAAAGAACCAAATAATTTCAAGAAATATGATACCTGGATTCATCACTTTCTCCATATGTCTGACGTCACCTGAATCAACAGCAGAGAGTTCTGACCTGCAGACAACTTGACCTCCACTTTCACTGATCTGATATCAGCTGAAGAAGGATATGGACCTGAATCTAATGTCTGCAGACATAACATGGAAGAGACTACAAACTATTTAAACCCAGAAGATCAGCTGTTAATCAGCAGAAGAAGAAATACCAACCTTGGACAATCGACAGAATATGGACCCTTTTATGTTTCCCTTACAGCATTACCTTATTATTTAAAAAAAAGAAAAAAAAAGAAATAATATAAAAAAATAACTAAATAAAAAGTAAAACAAATGATTAATCACTTATTGAAAATGGTTAAATTGATCGATGTTTAATGATATTACTTCACTTGCTCCAAAAATTGATAAATTGATTCAAAAATCTTTCCTAATGTAACATAATTTTGCATGTTTTTAACTTTTGATACTTGATGAAATTTTACTATGAAAATCTCTGAAACAGTGTTGTGTCTATTTTACTGATATAGTATTATGTTCTAATCATATGAATGACTTTTATGAGTAACTAGGGCTGGGCGATATGGCCTAAAAATAAAATCTCCTATTTTATTTTTTTTAATTCGATTTCCGATTTTTTCCCGATTTTTTTCCCCCCTACTTAAGGAAAGCAATAAGTACAAACGGCAGACAACTTAAAGCAAACGTTGCTTTTATTTGATCAAACTCAGACAAATGTAACCCCCATTTCTGGGATGAATAATAAATAAATGAACACATTCTTGGAATCAAAGTTAAGTATAAGATTTTTCTCCTTCTCACTCCCATTTGGACTTGTGTTTATATAATTTTGTTGTGTTTTATATAATTTTTTCTTGGTTTTATATAATTTTTGTCTTGTTTTTTTCTTATTTTGTTATTCTACTCTTGTTTTCACTTGTCCAAAATAAAAAGGTTCCTTACTTCAAGTCCCAGCTGTGTTTTAGGTCACACTTTGTAGACTAGACTAAAGGAGACAAACATTCACCTGAGAGTAGCAGCATTTTCTAAAAAGTTATCAATCCAGCTCATATCTGGGCTCTAAGGTTTTAAATAAATTAATAAACCCCGTCTTGATGATGAAGCAGCAGGAGTCGCGGTTACCCCCCGCCTCCGCCGAAAACAAAATCCTCCGCCGCCCGCGTCGCAAATGGATATACAAGTAATAATTACATCGCAGTATTCTTTATTAACAAATAACAGTTACAACTATCTAACTAATGAACTAACTATACAGGCGTTGTAGAATGAGTATGTGTGTCAGGTCGCGTGTGTGTTTAAGAAGACTGAGCGTGAGAGCCTTTGACTCCAATGGGCTCCTTTAGGTAAATGTAGCAGCGTGGGGGGGTCTCTCTCTTCCTCCACGTCTGTGACAGTAAACCCACACCAGTTCCACACAACAGATGAGTTTATTTCTTTCTTGGGAACAAACTTCCCTCTCTCACCGGTAGCCATGCTGTCACGTGCCGTGTGAAACTAACGCTACGGAAGCTCTGAGGAGCCAAAAATGCGCCACATAAAAACTCGACTTAGTTATTTTTGAAATCGCCTGTAACAAAAAATTCGAATTAATTCATTTGATCGATTTATCGCCCAGGCCTATGAGTAACATATATTTTAGATAACTGATCTGCATTTGCCATGTTGATTTCTAAAATAGTTATTTTTAACATAATAATTAAGTAATTCATCTTTGTCATGTGCTTTATCGATATTTTATTATTCTTAATTCTGTCTGATAAAAACTAGGAACCGGATATTGATAAATCATGTAATAAAATGGTTACAGTATAATGGGGTGGGATTATATAAGTTCACTTCCTTCCACTCCCTTTCAAGCAATATTTATTAATATGTCTAATTATCCTAAGTTTGATTAGTTACTGTATGAATGTACAACTGAAGATTGTATTGCTTTTGTGTGTTGTTTCTACTTGATTACTTGAAATAAACCATTTCAAAAATCAAAGAAAAAAAAAATCATCCGATCACGTCCTAATCTTTGTCATATGACCCATTAACTTGTAGGAGCCAACTACCAGTTTAAACCTACCGCATATAAGCTGCGTTTTTGACACATTTAGATGAAATGATAACTGGCGCGTATCTGTCTGGCTGCAATCCAGTTCGTAATTTGCGTCCGTTGACCCAATCGATCTGTGTTGTGTTCTTTTTGTGTTGCTGGACAAATGAGGAGAGTCTGGACCCAAACATCTGCTGGTTGCTGCTCTTTTATTGATCCCCACAGCTGGATCTGTACATATCAAACAAAATGTAAACTTGGTGACATGTAGTTCCCTGGTTTAACACATGGGGTCGCAGTGTCCTGTTGAACAGAAAACCGGGAAACTTTCCACACGTCTTCAACAACTTATAACATATCTGCAAAGTTTGCGGTGGACTGAAACAACATTCACCATACACAGTAGAGGTAAGATCGGGCCTAAAAAATCCGGCCCGACCCGACACAGGCCCGCGGGCATTAAAGCCGAACTCGGACCGAACCCGACCAATTAACTTGATTTGCAGGACCAAGTCCGAAGCAAACCCGAAATTTCAATTTAACCCATAGGATTTTTGGCAGAAAAAAAATCGCCAGATTTCTTAAAGGTAAAATAATCTACATATTTTTATGATCATGAAAGTTATGGTCTTTCGAACAGAGAGTGGTCGCTGCAGCCGCGCGCGTATAAGCTGCTGTTGTGGCATAGAGTTCAGCTGGAAGCGCGGCGCATAGGTTCCTCCCTCCATGACAAATGCATTTGATCAATGAAATAACTCTGGAACACAGAATAAGAGGCCAGACAGAGAGAGTGACAGAGAGATCTGGATGATAAGCACTGCTTCATTAGGCAGAGAAATACTGCAGCCGCGGCGGTGCGCGTTTGCCTTTTCAGTTCCCCTGTCTGAAGTTTCTCCTTGACTTCCTGCTGCTCCATATCAGGGATCCCTAATCAAAATAGATGCGGGTTTGGGGAGGGAAGATTACATTCACGACACGTGCGCAGAGCTGCGGGTGGCCAGCGCCCCCCTCTGTCTGCCAGTTGCTGGACCACAGTGTGTGTCAATCAACGGTGGGCTGGTGACTGGTGGGAGGGGGCGGGGTCTACCTGTGTGTGGGTGTGTGTGTGTGTGGGTGTGTGTGTTAGGGGAACGTTCTTCCTCTGAGTACGAAGAAGCTGGCTGTGCCTTTCGGTTCGTGCGGTAATCGTCACCACCATTTTTGTTGTGTTTTCAGCAGTAAACAACAAGCTAAATTCAAAATGAAAGCAGAGAACAAACACATTACCTCCTCTCAGCCGTCTCAGCGCGAACTGAGAGAAAGGGGGGTGGCGCACAAAAACTAGAAAGTTCTCTTAAAGTGATAGTACAGATATTTGCACTCATGTCTCAAAATATATACACATCCTGATTATAAACAATGTGAACATTTCTTAAAATATATATAAAAATGATCAGGATTTGGTGAAATTCAAAACAAATAAGAATATAAATTAAACAGTCAGTTTACCCTTGTTACATATACTTCCTACTGTTAGTTTTGGTTAGCTCAGCATTTGCTGTCCTCAATGAATGACGTGGACCGGTTAACAGCTGCTATCAATGCCAAATTTCTGTTTTCTTTTTTTTTGTTTTTCTCACTTGTCCTGTCCAACAGCTGGGCAAACAGATGAGAGCTGAAGGCCTCTTGTGTTGGACATATTTTACTTTAACAACAGGGGTTATGAATCTATGACAAACCAGAGGAATGTCTGAGTAAACCCCTTTTGTAGTTGAGGCCATACTTTATTAAATTCCATCATGTTTGAAAATCTTTGGTGTTGGACCGGACGGAAAAGGAAAGGAGGGAAGAAGAGAGAGGGATGTTAGAGAGGAGGGGGGAGAGGAGGGTGATAATAGGAGGGGGGGGGGGGGTAGAACCATGAAGCAGCCTAAAGCAACAACTTTACAGGATGTTTATCATTACGGTAAGGTTCAAGTGTAATACAAATCTCAAAGGGCGGGGCCTGTCCACACACACATTCAGATGTTATAAACACACCTGCTAGCCGCAAAAAAAAGTCCACATGTCAACATGAACACAATACAGATATTGTTCACACACGCATACTTATGCCTTCAAACCAACTAGTGTGAAATATTTCATTCATTCAATCACACAAACTATTAGTGTCAAGGTGAGCTAACACCTGTGCTCAGGTGAGTGTTTATGTTCTTCTAAATGGATGATGGAATGTGAAAAGAAGGAGGAAGGGTGACCAGCCATCCCCACACCAAGACCCCCGCCGCAGCGGCAGCCAGAACCCCCAACGCCACACGGCGGCAGGCAGAGAGCAACCGCCCCCCCGAACGACCGCACCCGCCACCCAGGCCAGGGCCAGCAGGACTGCCGCGAGGCCCCCAGAGCCAGAGAGCAGGGAGGCACGAAGGGAAGGAGAGCGCCGCCCCAGCCCAACCAGGAGATCAGCCCCCCCGCCGGGAGAGCCCAACGCGGGGCCCCACCCGAGAAGAGTGCCCACAGTCCCAGACGCGCACCTCATCACCACCCAGGAGTTCTGGGTATCCCCCCGCCCCAACCCCAGGTACGAGCCAGGACACATGTTCCATGTGTCTATGCATGCACACAAAGGACCACTGTGACCAAGCCCCTCCCCCTCCACCTGCACTGCGGCCACCTCTAATGAAAAGTCCAGAAATTTCGGCTTCCTGGTCTGAAACCCTCATGACTCCAGGTCGCTACACCAGTTCTTCAGTCCAACTTACAGGCCACGTACTAATCAGGCATTTATTGATCACATGCTGACATTTGGACCAGTTGAACTTTTTCAGACGTAATCGTGGTGATGCTGCTCTGTTACCAATCAGGGACTGAGGTTTGGTAGTGACTGTGGGTAGAGTCCGCTTCAGAACACGGAAGTGCCAACTGTAGCTAACATGTTTACAAAGCAGAGGTGAAGAGTTGATTTGTTCCCGGATGGATGAATATGACACAGAGACGGACATTTATAGAAACAGAGCAGTGAAAACAAAAGGCCTGGAGCAAGATTGAAGAGAACACCACCGGCTGGATGGTCGTTTATAAAACACTGTACAGCGTGTTCTTGAACGCCGTTCTGCATGTCAATCAAGTCATGGGGATTTTGATTCACTGACAGATTGTTTTGAAATATATTGTTATTTTTGTGGTTATCTATCTCTGCTGCCTGTGATCTACCCTCATGTCCCTGAAGATCAACCAGACAGTCATGATCTACAAATGTTGTTAGCACGTATTAGCCTCATGCTAACCATTCTTCTGGGTCCTAGAATAAAGCACAGTGTTAGAAAATTAGGAGCAAACAGTCAATAATAATCATAACAATAATGAAATCAAGTTCAGAAGATCATCTCACTCTATGCTGCAGCTTTCTTTGTTTACAACAGAACTCAATATTTCTTCTTCTATGGTAGTTTCCAGTATTTTAGATCGTTCTTTGCATGTCAGTGTGATTTATTGCTGCAGAATTTGAACCGGATGTAAACGTTTGTTCTAACTGGATAAAGTTTCTCTGCTTCCATGTACAGAGTTCAACTCTGATCTTTGGTCCAGTCAAAGACATTCTGTACATGGAACTACAGCTAATGTTTAGATGTCAATTATACTACTGAGTATGTCAGAAGTACGTACGGTAGTTTTGTTTGGTGCGCTCCACATACAGTTCACTGTTGCAGGGAATGAGGCGGCTGGTGGCCAGTGATACTTGATGAGGACGGCTGTCATCCACAGACATTTACACATCGTCCAATCAGAGCTGCTGGGCCACCGATCCCACTGTGGCCCCCCAGCTGTGGCCCCATTTTGTAATGGCGTCTTTCCCGCCTGACAGACTGACGGCGGACTGCCCAACTACTCCTGGCGGCAGTGTGCAGACAGAGGCGTGGCTCAATGTGGGCGGGGTTAAATCTGTTGAGCTCCACCCACTGTATGTGATTCTTCTTTGTCACCGCAATTACTATGTTTTTAATTTGCATTTTATAAGTTTCCACGTGCAATAATGCCACCTACCAGTGTTTCCTGAGATGATTAAATGAAGGCTCACCATGTAGATATTTGAATTTAGGAAAAGATCAGATCTACTATTTTAGGATCTGTACACTTCTGCTTTAACAGTTCAAACAGTCCTTTTTATTTTTGGCTACAGGAGCAAGAAAGACAACAATTGAACAAACTGTGATGTGTCAGTCGGGTACAAACGGCTCTTATCTCATGGAATTATATCTCATATTTTACACCAGACTAGAGAATGCAGTTTACTGTTTTTCTCCTCTGTATTTCCTGTTTCTGCTCAGTGGATGAACACACCACCCTCCTCTTCCTCAGAGTTCACAGCTGCAGCAAGTCAATGATCAGGCTGTCAATCATGTTATCAATAAACCCTGGAGACGATCACAGTCACAGGCAAATCCAACAACATTAGTCTGAACTAAACCTCCATTGTGGAAACGACTGCAGACAGAATGGCTGTAAAAGAGAACAAGAACCAACTTCTTCCTGGAAACCATTTTGAACTGTGTCCTTCACTCTTTCTCACTTCTTTATTGGTCAATAGCTGTTGGTGCTGAGCGGGGGAGGGGCAGTGAAAGCTGAATGGAATAGAGCGCCAAGTGCAACAAAAGACTAGAAGAGACAACATCAACACAACAACCTACAGAGACACTGGAAGAAGAAGCTAAATGCAGAAAAACTTCACTTTAACTGATGATGGGAAAAGAGAATCTAGAGTCTGCAAGAAAACAATTCCATCTAGAACCGGATCAGAATTAACCTGGACCTGAGAACTGAGAGAATCTTCTCCTGAACAGAGCAGATCATTACTGACTGAAGAAACCAGATCAACTTCTCAAAGATGAGACACTTAGTGTTTCTGAATGTCAACCTTTACTGAGACCATCAATCACTCACAGTGGGCGGGACTCTATGCGTTTAACCCCGCCCACACACCCTGCAGGTTGCAGCCAGGAGCTTCTGGGACTGCAGCCATCTACATTCATAAAGACTGTTGACAAATGGTATGACTTGGGAGATACCACCTGGACAGATATGACTGCCTTAAACTGTACCTGTTATTAGTGACCTGAAGGAGGCGCTGTTATACCCTGTATGTTGGAGCAAGTTTTCTGTTCGGTCCTGTTAATAAAAACAAGCCGGTAAATGGCTAAAGAGAGACGTGGCTGCCCGTCGTAAATTTCTTCAGAATCATTCTGCTGCAGGTAGGCAAAAGGTGTAAGCTTACTCTGAAGAATTAAACCTGCCAACAAAGACTCTCAGAAAAATCCTGCTGCAGCAGCTGATCTAGAAGATTCTGCTGATGCCCCCCCATCACACAGTTTTCTCTGTGACTGGAGCCGGAATGTTTCCTGACAGTGAAGCTGCTGTGAAACTGAGTTTACTGTGGTGAAAGAGATCAACACCAGGAGACCATTTACCCCCACTGCCCCCACCGTGGCCCTCCACCCCCACTGCCCCACCTTGGCCCTCCACCCCCACTGCCCCCACCTTGGCCCTCCCCTCCCTGATTCATGGGGGGTGGACAGAGTCATTAAAGAGCCTCATATTTGCACCAAACATATCATAGATCATATTTATGACAGTGTTACTGTTGTTTACTTTTCCACTAGTGACTTTACTATTTTATCACTGCCTTTATGTTTTCTAATCTACGTTTGTGTTGCTGTTGTTCTGACATTTCTGTTACATTTTTGCTCTTTTAGATTTTACACCATAGTTACTGTTTTCTTATTATTATTATTGTATTCTACCATTATTAATATACATATTTTATATGTGATGGTTGTTCAGTTCAGATTATTGTAAATACTTAATAAACATGGTTATTTGCTCAAAGTCTCTGTCCTGTTTTATTATACAATTCATTTACAAATATTTGTATTTCCAACATTATTCTAGATTCAAATTTCAAGAAAAACGCATCGGTTTCAACATCTGGGATATTAACCCAGTAAATATTTAGTATCAGATTACTACCCAGATTCCCAGAACCCAGTAAATGAAGCTCTGACCAAAGATCAGTTTCTATAATGTTCTGTACCAGAGACAATGACAAATGAACATCATCTGTTTATCTAAATGTAAATGTCTAATCTAAATGTGAACAATAAATGTTTCATTTCAACATTAAAGTCCAGTTTCTGATTCCCAGACTCTGGTTACCATGGAAACTGATCCACACAGAGGAAAACCCTCAGAAGGAGTCTAGTTAACCATTGGAGAGAACAGAAGACAGAGATTCTGACACTCTGGACCACTGATCTGTTGCCGTGGTGCAGCGTGCTGACGCTAAACTATTTAATCCTTTATCAAATATTGTTAATCTTCTAACTTGAACCTGGTAGACTCTGGTCCTTGAAAATATTGTCTGACAATAAACTGATGTGCAGATACAGATCTGCCTCTGCAGGTTTACTTCTTTCATTTCTGCACCAAAACTCTCCTTTCTCCGATTTTCCTCTCTAGTCTGACTCACACTTGTGTGTGTGCACGTGCACACTCACATGCTCTGCTGTGTCTGATTTGAACTTTGACCTCTGTCAGCTTTCAAACAGGTTTGATTTCTGTTTCAGTTCTTGTTTGTTTTCTGACTCTTTCAACTCAGAAATCTGTCAAATGTTTCAACAGCTGAACCTTTTGTTGCCATGGAAACGTCTTTGTTCTACAGAAAATCTAAGCAGCTGTTTTCTTCCACTGCAGACTCTTCAAAGAATCAAAGATGTTCAATTTGTGAAAAATCCAGAAAATCTTTGAATCCAAACCTTTCAGCTTCAGTGAAGAACTACAAATGTAGAAATGAACCAACCAGCAGTCAATGTTCTGACCTCAGAGTCTGCAGTCTGCAGTTTGGACTCTCCAGTCCAGAACACAGAACCACAATGGATGAACCCTCCAGGCTGTTGTGGCTGAGGTCCAGTTCTGTCAGGTGGGACGGGTTGTACTTCAGAGCTGAGGCCACAATTTCACAGTCAGTCTCTGAGAGTTCAAATCGTTCTGGAAGTCTGTGAAGAGAAAGAAAGACAGAAACAGGCTGTCAGTCTGTGTGATCCAGATGTTCTACTGGTAACTTTGGGGTTCAGACCTCAGATCAGTGACAGACTGAGGGCAGCATGAAGCTCCATGGAGCTCCACCTTCTCTCCTCCAGCTGCAGATCAAAGAACGATCTGAGAGAGACTGATGAGGAGGACTGCTTCATGATGAAGATGTTGAAGAGACAAGTGTCCAACTGGACCTTCATCACAGCCTGAATTCATCATAGATCACTGTCACTCTGACCATGATGATGATAATGGACAGTTTTTAAATGTTGGTTCTGGTCCAGTTTTCTGAGAGTTTTCTGTTTCCATTTCCAAAATGATATCTTCATGTTTTCAGCTCTGAAGCTGTAAACAATAACAGTTCATCTTCCTGTTCTGTAGCAGAACTTTGATCCAGTTTCCTCCTAAGGTCCACATCTCCCGTCATGAACAGAACCACAGCAGCACCAACCTTCAGGCAGAACTTTCCAGAAGCTCTTCTTGGTACAAAGAGGCTAAAGTGACGGTTTCAGTTCTCACAGAGCTTTTCTCCAGCTATGAGAAACCTGTTGCCTGTTGCCATGACAACGTCTCCTCCAGGACCAGCTGGAGTCTGGCTGTGAACATGAGCGCAGTCAGTAGCCGCGTTTCCATGGGCAAAAGTAATCTAAAAGAATGCCTGATCTGAAAGAAAATGTGTCATGTAAACGCGCCGTTCGGAATACTCTGCCCCGGTCAGACTCGTTCGGATCAAACTTTCTTTCCGATCGAGATAGGTGGGTTATACCGATCATTTATCTGATCGTGGTACATGTAAACAGTCATTCCGATAGTGTGTCACTGCTGCTCTGGTTTACGTCATTCATATACGGTGTTTCACTGAGAGAAAGCCTTGGAGCGCATACAGGACCGATCAGCTGTTCTGCGGCGGCCCCCTGAAAAGCGCCGCTCCGCTCTCGCCCCGCTGGTTCTTCGCCTCTCTTACACCCCTCATGAAGGGGCTGCCGGGGAGGAGCGCTTCGTGCCCACTGAGGTCTGGACCCGGCACCCGAGCTCTGCATTCGGGCTCCGGTGCCAGTGGACCGAGTGAACCTCTCTGAGCAGGGCAGGCGGATTTATTAATGTGTTGGGGGGGGGGGGGGGGGGGGGGTGCTTTGTTACGTGTGCGTTTTGTTGTGTTGTTATGTGTGAGAATTCGGACTGTGAGCGGACCCGCCGCTCTGGGTTAGCGGCTGCAGGACTCAGGAGGACAGAGTAGAGCTCGGCCCGTCAGCTCACACGTTTGGGTCGGTGTGTGAGCTTCAAAGCAGAAATGTGGCTCAGTCCTTAGAAACTGTCCAAACAATCACGTGGATTTGTGTTTCCAGTTGTGTCCCGACAAAATAAAGGCTGAATAAAGGCTTATTCCCAAACATTTGCGTGCAGCTAGGATGCAGATTGCAGCTTTTCACGCATGGATTAAATGTTATGTTCATAGATAGGCTAATGTTGTTAGCCCGTGTTTATAGCCTCTCCTAACCCTGGCTTCAAGCTCCCCCTGCACAAAAAAGCAAATATAAAATGTAATATAAAATATAAAAATATGCAAATATAAAATATAAAACGATGAGCGAACAGGCGCTTCATAATATTCACAACATTAATAAAAGCAAGTTTGGAAGATCGTCTCGTATATTACCGAGCTACTGCATAAATGTCTGTGGCAGCAAAGGGTTGTTTACAACGGGACACTTCCTTCCGGGTGTTTTTACCCTACTGCGCATGCCCAAATGATTCATTCCGATGGAAAGTGTGATCCATGGGAACGTTTGTTCTAATCGGAAAAAGGTTTTCTGGGCCCATGAACAAGGGGGAATTTTAACCCGACCATTGATCCCATCAAGATATTTTGCCCGTGTAAGCGCAGCTACTGACCAACATGCGTCCAATTGTTGCCAAATTTGAACATTATAAACAAAAGGAGCTGGTAAAGAGCAGAGGCTGGGAGCTGAAAGGAACGAACTTCAGCGTGAATGATCAGTTTCCAGGTGAGATCCTCCGCCGTCGGAAAATCCTCTTCCCGCTGAGGAGGAAGCAGCTGTCTGTGCGGTGGTTGCCGTTGATAAACTTTTTGTGAATGGCAAGCTGTTCCGGGACCCAGAGGTAACTCCCTGGCTGTGCTGAAGGCTTTCAGAGGCGCACTGACATCTGCGCTGCCCAGAAGAAACCCACAAACTTATTTAATTGAATAGGAAATAATCGGAGCATCAATAATCCACACCTCTCAGGAAAACAGTTTTTTTTCTCTTCCCCTCTCACATTCATGTTTCTGTTGTTTCGTTGTTTTTGTTCTTTCTCTTTTCCTCTCTCTTTTCTCTTGCTCCCCCCCCCCTTCCCCTTTCCTCGTATGTGAATCAGGTAAAGGCAACGCATCCACGGTGAGTATTTATTTATGCACGGAACGGGCGCGCGAGCATACTAGCGCGCATAAGAGCATGCACACGCGATCCCGCACACACACGTTGATAAACTGCAAAAACCTCACTTAGGCTCACACAGGACGCACGCAACATGCAGCTCACAGCCAAGAAACGTTCACCCACAACGCACAGCGCTTGTCAGTGTAGCAGGTACGCACAGCGGGCACGCGCACTCGGATGGGCACATGCACTATTTAGCCTTGCACTCTCCCGGTTAGAGCAGCTATGAATAGTTTGAACATCGTTAGCTGGAATGTGCGTGGACTTGGCTCTGGGCCAAAGAGATTGAAAGTGTTAACTCAAGTGTTAATATCCTATAGCAGTACATGAATGATCTGGTGATCTGGTGTCATAATCATTATAGGAGGAGACTTCAACCTTGTTTTGGACCCTGAACTTGACAGACTCAGCATAGCAGCAAACCAGCGTATATGGCGCTCTGCAAGTATCCTACAGCAGTACATGAATGATCTGGGTCTCTGTGACGCTTGGCGCTCATGTCATCCAAACACTAAGGGGTTCACCTTTTTTTCTCCAGTTCACCATTCACACTCTCGTTTAGATTATTTATTAGTCAGTAAATCTCTTTTGAAAGAAATTCAAAGTTCCAACATTCACCCAATTATTATCAGTGATCATGCACCAGTTTCTGTAAAAAATTTTAAGGAAATATCCATGCCCTCTGGTTGTACGGTTGGTTGTTGGTTGTTGGTTGTACGTCTCTGCTAAAAGGCCAGGAATTTATTCAATTATAATGCAATTTGTGCACACACGATTGTCCAACAGTACGACCACAATTGATTAATTTCATGCGCACAGATTAGTAGACTGTGCACATGGATTATCAGATACAGTAAACCCTTGCCTAACATGGCTGCGCCTCATCCACCTTTGAACTGCATGTGTGTATTTCTGTTGTACGTCTGATCTTGTTCGGGTTGAACTGGAACAGCATTTTGTATGTAAGTGAAAAAGCTGTGCATGTGACAATAAACCTGATTCTGAAACGTGATCCTTCTTTGCTCTTTAGCTAAAAAGAACATATGTGTGTTAAAACAAAGTGATTTTCTTCTTTCATGTTTTTTTTTTCTTCTAATCATTTACAAACGTTTTTATTATTTGTAATCTGATTAGAAGGAAGTCTAAATGGAAAACTAAACAGAATCTGTGATCATTAAAATAATCTATAGCTGCAGTTCTGAGTGGAGCCATCAATGAGAAGGTTTCTGAGACATTAGCTTTTTTTACAGAACCAGGAAGGTCTGGAGAGTTTGACTGAATTCCAGAAATCAAACCTAAATGCTGATTTGTGTTGATTCTTCTAATTCTGGTGTTTGAATGAAAGGTGTGACCACATATGCTACATGAATGTTGAAGATGTTAGGATCCTGCTCTATTTCCACTCCTACCTGGGAATCATCCTCACCCCTGCTACCCATCTACTCATCAGCCTGAAGCCTTTATCTGGGTTCCTCACCCTTCAGCCGACGTCAGTCTGTCTGCTTCATGCGGTAGAGTACAGACTCATGCTAAGCTCTAAGCCAAGCCTTAAGCCAAGCTCTTTGCAACGTGCCACATTCTACCTGCAAGCTTATCCATTCTATGTTTTGCCTCTTCAGAAATTGCTACCAGCTTCACCTCCACCATTGGTCACTGATTGCCATACATCAGGACACAAAGCAAAGCTCCATTCATCAGTCGTCACCACTCCCACCAGACTGGCAGGTCTCCATTCCGTCATCCGTCCAAGCCAGAACCCTCCACCACCACTGGGACTCAATAAAATACTACAATTTCATCCACTTTCTGTTTCTGTTCTGCTTCTGGGTCAAGACTTATTCAACCTAACAGACGATCTGAAAACTGATCTGATTTATCATCACAATCACTTCTGGACTCACCTGAACTTTCTGCAGTTCCTCACAGCTGGGATCAGTCTCCGTCTACCCTCCTTTGAGGATATCTTATACTGGTCTAAGTCCAGTTTATCCAGAACCTCCTCTGACATCTGCAGAGTGTAGGCCAGAGCTGAGCAGTGGATCAATAAGAGTTTCTTCTTAGATTTGTTCTTTGACTTCAGGAACACTTGGATCTCCTGATGAACAGAGAGGTCCTTCATCTCCATCAGACAGTGATAGATGTTGATGCTTCTGTCAGGAGAGACTCCTTTACTGTTGATCATCTTCAGGTTGTTGATGGCTCTCTGGATGGTTCCTGGATTCTTCTTTCTCTGACCCAGCAGGCCTCCTAAGAGTCTCTGGTTGGACTCCACAGAGAGACCATGAAGGAAGCGAACCAGCAGGTCCAGGTGTCCAGTTTGACTCTGCAGAGATTTCTTCATGACTCTACTCAGAAACTCATCCAGGGATGGGTTCTCCATGTTGTTCTTCAGGAAGTTCTTAATGACCTTTACCTTCCTGTTGGAGTAACAGTGGAACATGTAGACTGCAGCCAGAAACTCCTGAATGCTCAGATGAACAAAGCTGTAGACCGGTTTCTGGAAGATCTCACACTCTCTTCTGAAGATCTCAGTACAAACTCCAGAGTACACTGAGGCCTCTGTGACATCCAGACCACACTGCTGCAGGTCTTCTTGGTAGAACATGATGTTTCCTTTCTCCAGATGTTCAAATGCCAGCCTCCCCAGCTTCAGAAGAACTTCCCTGTCAGTCTCTGTCAGCTCTTGTGGACTTGTCTGATGTTCCTGCTGGTACTTGTTCTTCTTCCTCTTTGTCTGGACCATCAGGAAGTGGGAGTACATGTCAGTCAGGGTGGTGGGCAGCTCTCCTCTCTGCTCTGTGGTCAGCAGGTTCTCCAGAACCACAGCAGTGATCCAGCAGAAGACTGGAACTTCACACATGATGTAGAGGGACATGGAGCCCTTGATGTGGGAGATGATTCTGCTGGACAGCTCTCCATCTGGGAACCTCCTCCTGAAGTACTCCTCCTTCTGAGCATCATTGAAGCCTCGGACTTCTGTCAGTCTGTCCACACATGAAGGAGGGATCTGATTGGCTGCTGCAGGTCTGGAAGTGATCCAGACCAGAGCTGAGGGCAGCAGACGTCCCTGGATGAGGTTAGTGAGCAGCACGTTGACTGAGGACTTGTGTGTGACATCAGACACCAGCGGACTGTTGTTGAAGTCCAGAGAAAGTCTGCTTTCATCCAGACCATCAAAGATGAACAGAAGTTTGCAGACAGACAGCTGTTCTGCTGGGATCTTCTGGAGTGTTGGATGGAACAGCTGGATCAGAGTGAGAAGACTGTGCTGCTCATCTCTGATCAAGTTCATCTCCCTGAAGGACAGAGGAACCACAGCACTGATGTCTTGGTTCTCCAAGCCCTCGGCCCAGTCCAGAGTGAACTTCTGCACTGAGAAGCTTTTTCCAGCTCCAGCAACTCCGCTGGTCAGAACCACTCTGATGGATCTGTGTTGGTCAGGGAGGACTTTGAAGATGTCTGGGTTCTTGATTGCAGTGTCATGGAGCTGGTTGGTCTTGGTGGTGGTCTCCAGCTGCATCACCTCATGTTGGGTGTGAGCCTCTGGTCTCAGTCCCTCTGTGATGTAGAGCTCAGTGTAGACCCTGTTGAGGAGCGTTTCTCTTCCTGCTTCTTCAGTTCCTTCAGCCACATGTTGACTTCTGCTCCTCAGACTGATCTGATGTTCTCCAAACATCTCCTGCAGACCAACATCTGCTGACAGAGCAGAGCAGAAAGCTCCTTCATGAGTGTTCCACATGTTTCCAGAAGAATCCATCAGCAGAGGATCAGGCTCTGACTCACCAGCTCTGGGTCTTTCTGCAGACTGGGGTCCGCTCCTCTTCTTCTCTCTGTGGACACTAAGGAGAAACGTTAGTGAACAACAATCACAGCAGTCAGTGGGAAGTTCCAGACTAACTCTGATCATGGAGCAGATCCTCTCTGATCTTCAGACTCAGATATTGGGATCCAGACTGTGCTGAATGTGAGCAAATGTGTTTCCAGGTGAAACCAGAGCAGATCTAGTCCATCTGAAGGTCTAAATGATGCGTTAGCTGTGTTTGGAGCTCATGTCTGGACTGAGCTCAGAGAAAAGTTCAGCTGGTTGCTTCATCCTCACAGACTGAGCTTTGTGTCCTCCAGAGTTGTCCAACTCTTTTCTTTCCTCTCAGACCTAAAGCGCTCACAGCAGATGGTTGACCTTCCTGGATGGATCAGCTGATGTTCTTGATGAGAACATTGTTGTTCCTGCTGAGAGCTGAACTCTGCTTTGATCACTAGAAACTGCTTCTTACTGTGAGTCTGAAGGTCCTGGTTCAGTTCTGAAGAGTGGAGGAGGATCTTTGGACCGGTCACTCTTCATGGATCCACAGCTGGAGGTTGCAGACTGGACTGTCTGTGTGACCTGTTGACCTCTGCAAACACCAAACCATCAGAGTGTTGGAGGATCTGCTTCTTCATGAACAGCTGATGGACTTTGACATGAACACAGACTGAGCTGTTTAGTCTGGAATAACATGACATGTTTGGATCAACAGTTTCCAGCTTTCAGCATTTTCTGTCAGTCAATCCAGACTTTTTTCTAGAAAAGCTGATTCCAATTCTCCATGTAGAAATGGAGAAATTCTGAGAGCAGAAAGTCCAACTAGAACAATGTGATGTTTGGAAAGCATGAAAATCTGAATCCTAGGAGTCTGCAGTGATTCTTCTCATTAGACTGGAGCTGCTGTCAGTCAGAGTCAGCAGTCAACATGTTTTCTTCTCCAACATCTCTGATGTCTCTCAGAGACTCTCAGAAGACTCAACTGAAAAGATCTCATCACACACATGATGCTCCAAGTGAGTCTGATCAGAGAGATCCAGAACTGAACCAGACCTCAAGTCCTTCATCTGAAAACTGTTGATCATCTGAACTAGAATCCAGCCTCCAAAAACTCTGACAAACACTCACTGTTCCACTGCTGGATGGATGTCCTTGAAGTCTGGATTAGGATCCTTTGATCTGTCACTCCTGAAGGATCCAGAGCTGGATCCAGATCCAGATCCAGGTCCAGGTTGGTTCCTGTGAAGAATGAAGGTTGCTGGTGTGAGTCCTGAGCTCTGACATGGAGAAGATCATGGACAGTTGGAGATGTTCATCTCACCTCTGAGCTTTGCTCTGGTTGTCATGGTTACCATCTCTGCTTTTTTTAGAGGGAGGGGCTCCCTCCTGTGGTTCCTCCCACTGATCCATTCTGCTGGATTCGCTGGATCCACATCAGCTCACACACACCTTCCACCTTCAGCTGCAGAGGAAACCCTCCTCATCATTAACACGTCATGATCAAGTTTCTGCTTTGGAGCTTCATTTTCAATCCTCAACATCTTCATCAAATATTTGTTTGTTTGCTGCAGAAAAGTTTTTCTTCTTTCAGTCAGATGTTGATTCAAATGTTCTGACCAGTTCTGTCTGCAGCAGCATCAGGACTCTGATTCCTGCAGGACTCTGAGGATCTGAACCAATTTCTCTTTTCTGCTATTTTTCTGGACTAAAACTAAACATCTGGATGAGCTCGGAGTTTTCTCAGTGACATTTGACCTTTGACCTGTTTTCCTTCATGTCCAGAATCCAGTAGATCAGCTCTGAAGAAAATCCATGAAAGGAGTTGAAATATAAACGTATTGAAGCAGAATTGAAGAAACATCAGAGCAAAAGCAGCAGAAAATGATCAAAGCTGTTCAGATGTTCTTCCTCACATGAGAGCCTCTAATTCCATCTGATGAAGATCAAACATTTCCTCCATTCAGTCATCAAGCTGCACTTCCTATTCCACCCTGCAGAGGTCTCTTCCTGTTTCTCCATACATTCACATGATGATGGAAGTCTTAGGAAACAGAACCGAAATTGGTGTACCGAAAGGGTTCAGTACAACTATGTCTACCTTTGCACCCCTAATAATTTCATTATTTTTCAAAAGCTAATAAAATTTGCATTTCCTTGTATATAATAAGCTGTTTGAACTTCTCACTTGATGAGCAATAAACTCTTGTTACAAGGGGGTCAAACTCAGTCCCACAGGGGGCCTAAATCCAAAACACGCTTTAGTTTCTGCTTATGGAGTCCTATACTGTTCATAATTAAATAAATAAATATTTAAATTAATAAATAAATATGACCTCATGCAAATACTCAATCAACCAATAAATCTCTCATAAATAAATAAATAAATAGATCATGAAATGGTGAAAAAGCTGCACACAGATTTTAAATTTGCCATTATATTATTCAATATATTTCATTTTGCTTTAAAAACCTGTTCATTATTTTAAAACACCATTTTAAAATATTCATTTTTAATCATGTTAAATATTATTATAATTCTGTCTTTTTTCAGAACCTTAGATTTCAAAATCAATATTTTCCAAAGTATCTTTGTTTTTATTTCATGTTGCTGTTTTTCACAATGGCGTATTTATTTCATGAAGAGCTTTTTCAGGAGAATAGGTCTGTCTGTCAATCAAACTAGACAAGGCGGAGACTCTTTTGTGATTGGCTACTCCTTTACTCAGACATGAGCAGCAGCACCCTGACTACATCGATGGAAGATGCTTCAGCGAACGTGACAGTGCAATGCACACCCCTCAACACTAGGGGGAGTATGCACCTCTACACATCTACAGTGTTACAATAAATTGGGCAGTTTTGGTTCTAATTTGGTTCTAAAATTGGCTTTGGGCAAGTGTACATAATTCTGGTGATTTTGTGGTCAGTTCGGCAATTCTAATCTTCTCATGAACATCTAGTAGTGGCCTTAGTGAGGCTGGGTGGTTGTTGGAGTTCCACTAAGCTTTTATGAACTGGAGTTCCATGAACGCACCATGCCGCGTGTGGGAGGAGCTAGCAGCTAATGTTTTTAGCCTGATAGCCACACGGAGCGGTTGCCTGTGCTTATCTCAGTAACAATGCATGGATGCACAATGCACACGGAGTGTTAAAAGATCAGGTTTATTTATTTTGAATAGTTCCACATGATAACAATGTGTCCATGTTTGAGTTCATGACATCATCAGAGAGTCTCTGCTTCAGCTCCTGCAGTCAAACTATGTCTAAATTACGTGTAAATCAGAGCGCCCAGGCAGCGCAGGAGTGTGTGTGTGTGTGTGCGTGAGCGCAAGCTAAGGGTCTGTTGCTCAGTTCCCCGGGAAAGTAATAGTAAAATAAAGGTTTCCTCCAAAGTACAGAGACTTGTTCTTTTAACCCGCTCTACTGGAAGCGTCTGAACGGGGAAGTGAACCCCAAATCAAACCCCGGATCTCTGCTGCGTTTTCCAACCACGGTCAGAAACGTCATCGCAGGAAAGGTTCAACATTTTCCCAGAGAGGGAAAAATAAAACCAGAGGACCTGATTATAATCATTGTCTCAATGAAAATAGTAAATATCATAAGGTTCAGGAGGCCGAAGCAGGCTGGTTCCGCTTTCTGCAGCTGCCTGGTCTGACTCTGTCGGTCCGCCAGCTCACCTCCTGTGAGCCGACATAAGAGGCACGATGTGAGCTCTGAGTGAACGGCGTGAGAATGAGGAGTGTTTCAACGGGGGACTTAGATGTGGACGACCGGAGCCTCTCTGTGGTTTAGTCCACACAAACCCTCAAACTAAAAAAACAGAGTCTTCCATGATTGCATCTTCTGCAGCACAGATAGTTTGTCTCTGTTTGGATACCGCTGAAATATGTCATCCCTCTGACTGGCTCACCGCTGAGCGGGTATCCAGGAATATGAGTCGATTTCCATGGATCAGCAAATGAGCGTTAAGATCCCGCCCACTTTCACTGATTGACAGATAGACCCATTCTCCTGAAAAAGCTCTTCATGAAATAAATACGCCATTGTGAAAAACAGCAACTTGAAATAAAAACAAAGCTACTTTGGAAAATATTGATTTTGAAATATGAGCTTCTGAAAAAAGACAGAATTATAATAATATTCAACATGATTATAAATGAATATTTTAAAATGCTGTTTTAAAATAATGAACAGGTTTTTAAAGCAAAATTAAATATATTGAATAATATAATGGCTAATTTAAGATATGTGTGCAGGTTTTTCACAATTTCATGATCTTTTTATATATTTACGAGAAATTTATTGGTTGATTTTTTATTTGCATGAGGTCATATTTATTTATTGAATTAAATATTTATTTATTTAATTATGAACAGTTTAGGATTCCATATCTGCTGAACAAGATAAACATTTACTGAAAACACTAAAGCTACACTTTTTGAATATGAATGAACACAGACAGGAATATTAATCCAGAATAACTCAAATCTACTCTTAAACAACTTTCAATATTTTACTCTCCATAAAATATATTCGGTCAAAATGATACAAATAGGAAGATGCTGCAGAACAAAACAAACAAAGCCTGAAAATATTAATAATTAGAAATGAATCAAATCATTCCGTTTTCTTTGCTCATTTATCATTTTTCAGAGCTGGACTTCTGCTTCCTTTTTAGCAATAAGCTAATTTCTTGGTGTGTGACGTCCAGTGTGTGTCTTTGTGAAACGAATCAGAGGGAGTGGATTTTTAAAAAAGACAACTTATTGTGAATTTCATTTCTAGGTTTTATAAAACATTAAAAACGAAATCATAGAACTTCTCAATAGGATTACTCCAAAAACATTTGTAATTTCCCTAATTTTGTGCTACACCAACAGTAGAAATCCTCCAAAAAAACAAAATGTCTAAAAAATGATATATAGTTAATTTATGATGTCATAAAGTGCAGCTGTTTTCCTGCATTACCTGCTGTCTGTCTGTCAAATAGTGACACCAACTACACCACAGACAGACGTCAAAAATATATAAAACAAAGACACCTAAAAGAATGTCTACAATAAAGAACGACATTATTCAACTGAGTAATCTAAAGGCACACAATGTTCCAGGTGTTGTGCAATCACAGCTGTATTCCATACTCAGGTCGCTGCCTGCGCCCACCACCCCTCCCTTTTCCTTCCCACACATTTGCGGGCGGTTCTTTCTCAACGACAGCCAGGGGGGTATTCCAGGAAGCATGTTTAAACTAGCCTGACTTTAAGCCTGAACTCTGGCTGAAATCCGCCTGAACTTGCTTACTCTGGGTATGTTGGTTCCAGAAGAACGGATATGAGTTGGCGTAATTACAATCCACTTGGTAACCCTGGGTTAACGCACGTGCACGTCGTGTACATAAAGACATTCTCAATAGATCGCCGATTTCTGGAGTCACCATGGAAACGCGTGGAGAAAGATAGAAAGAAAGAGCGACACTAGAGACGGAAGTGAGACGGAGTCTGAGATTTCAATGACGCCGTATGAAGATTATACGTCCATCAAAAAAGTAACGCGGCTGCATCATCAAAAAAAAGAATGTCTGCTTGGAGAAAATCAACAGACAAAGTAAACCCACGAGTTTCTGATCTTGTCTCCATTTTCCTTGTGACATATGAGAGTACATATGAGAGTTCAATATATATATATATATATATTGAACTCTCATATGTACAAGTTTGAGCCGGTGAATATGCTAATTTTTATAACAATAAAAAGGACGGTAAAAAATGCACGGAGTGCAAAAATTAATTAAAGAATTTCCTATCATTGTACTTGCAGATTGACATTGTAGGGGTGCTATAAAAACTCATCATCCTCTCCTTCACTCTCACTTGTGGTGTTGAGACGTAAGCACAGTAGGACAAAATAACTCTGCAAAACACAGTAAAACAGCTAAACAACTAAACATATTTAGTCAAAAAGCCACACTTCAACCCAAATCCGTCCACACAGGCTAAGGGAATGATATCCCAGAATCCCTTGCGGTGCCGATCTAACAGCAGCACCAAAGTTACACCTACTTAATTGAATCAATTTCAATGAAGGGAAAATAATTGTCTGAAAACTATGTGTTATTTTTAAGGTGACTTAACAAAAAAATTATTTCTCTTAACTGAAGCAAATAATTAGGTTAGATCAAAGTAAACATGTTTATTTTTCCAACATCCATATGTGGTCCTATCACCATCTCACGGTGGAAAAAGTATTATCTGAGCTTCTTCATCCACTAAATCATCTTCAAATGGACACGCCATGCTGCTGCACCTCTCTGAAAACAAACTAACCTTCAGCTATACCTGCTCCAGACCAGGTTATGTTCAGAGCATGAGTTGCTATGGCAACTTGACCTACCCTGAAACATACCTCTATTTCTGGAACTGAAAGCTGAGGTTATCAACTTCCTTAGCCTCAAACTTACCGTGGGAGCTAGCATAACCTGCTTTCTGGAATACCCCCCAGGAGCGCCAATTCACAGGTTTGATGCCGTTCCAAACTCTGTGATATAGCAGATCATAGAAAACCAATAATGGCGCTTTTTTCCCCAAGCCCCCCTTTAAATTTGCACCCTGGGCAGTTGCCCGTATGACCTGTGCCTAAAACCGCTACTGCTTGGGGTTTTTAGTAGGGGTGTGCCAAAATATCGATATGGTGATATATCGCGATATTTAGTCCTGCGATCGATTATCGATACGTCTTCATCAAGTATCGACCTTTTATTTACGTTTAAAAACCCTGTAAAACGTTATATTAACCATCCTTTGGTAAGACAATTCCTTGGAGGGTCGATAGGGGGCGCTCGTTGCGAGATTGGCTGTTGCGGGCGGACGAAGAAGAACACACATTCAAACAAAGATGGTGGAGCGGAAAAACAATGAGAGGCGACGGCACTAAGTTAAAAGAAGCACCGCCAGCATTGAAGCTGCATCAACGTAGTTGTGTGAGAAAGCTGTGGCTGCTGCTGGTCTGAAACCGACACAGCCCTACGAGGATACTTTTTTCCAGACGAAGCTACCGCCGTCTTCTGAGAGAGACAGAGCAGCGGCAATAACAAACGGAAAACGGTCCCTGCAGCGCGGTGGAGAACGAGGAATTTGGGTTTTTATTGAATGCAGTAGAGCCACACTTTGACATTCCCTCTGGGAAATACTGAAAAAAGGATCCCTGTACTGTACGGCCAGACCAGAGCTACGGCTGAGATGGAAACAGCAGAAAGAGAGGCATCCCTGCCCTTAGACCCCCTTCTCCTCTGAGCAGCAGTAGATGAGCGGCGTCTTGATGCTAAAGCCTGTGGTTCTCCAGAAAAACATGAACATATACATACATCACATGCAGCTTTACCCAAACGTGTTGTTCACAAAGACGTTAACTTTTAGATGCCCTTCAAGTTCTTTATGTATTTTATCCCTGGTTATTTATTTTGAAAGTAGTTTATGTCTTAAATAACTTAAAGGAAAGTTCCTTGATACTTGATTTTTATTTTTCTGTGAGAATTATATTTTTGTTTACACCACATTTACACTAAATGGTGTCATTTATTTTTTAACAAAGACACTATAATTTGTTCACAGAATTAATATCTGATTTTCAGCTATTTTTTAAATTAAGCGATGGCTATGGGTTTGTTTTTCAAAAGTTAATACCAATATGTCTGGCAGCTACTTGACTCATTCATTTTTTTTCCTGTTTACAGCAATTTTGTACTAAATAATGACACTGCTGTTCATGTTCACTATTGTTCAAACTGAATTTTACAGATATTTCCAAATGAAAATTGTCATTGTTTGTCAAAGACAGAGTATTACTGATTTCAGCAATGTTACACAAAAGTCTGTTATTCATTACACCAAATAGGACACAAGTTGTTTATTATCATGCTGTTTAAAAAATAAAAAATAAATGGGAAATATTTTCCAAAAAGCTGTTTTTAAAGTTCTTCTTTCTTAAAGTTTGATATATCGTGAGTTGTTAGAGACGAGATATATCGATTATCGCATTATCTCCATATCGTGATAGTATCGTTATCGTGAGCAATGTATCGTTATCGTATCGTATCGTATCGTATCGTGAGGTACCTAGTGATTCCCAGCCCTAGTTTTTAGCTAGTGGTTGAGCGTAAACAAAGTCTTGATGGGAAATCAACACCAACAGTAAGAATCCTCCTGTTAGACTGAAAATGACTCCCAATTGCCTGTGTTAGTGTGATTCACCCAGCCACTGGTGAGTTGCCCCCCCTGCCAATCTCTGACTTGGTATGTTCCAAAGACTGCCGCAAAGATGTGATGGTACAAGTGTCTTGCAGCAAAGGGGGCCGTGTAATTTACTTTCAAAATAAAACCTTCAGAGAGATGTAGTGGTGGTTACGTGCACGTTGGGTTTGCTATATCGGAGCGGGGAATTGTGGGAAATAATCTCTTTTGCCTGCTCTGGTTGAAATAGGGTTGATCAGGGGTTTTTCTTTAACCTGTGTGCCTTTCCATATGGCGGGGGGGGGGGGGGGGGGTGCTTTGTTACGGTGTGGCATTACGATCTGCATCATCAGCTGACTCAGAAAAACACATTGATTAAGATGATCGTATTGGTAAGAAGTACATGTGATAAATTGGTGGAAAATCCACTTTTTTCAAATTGGCAGTTTTTTTGTTGTTTTACTAATTAATTATTTTTTTGTAATAATCCCGTCACTCTACTCTGTTGACAATGCTCTAGCTGCACTTTTACATTTCTATGTGCAATTATTTAATTATTTATTGAAAAAGAGCTGCTGAAAACATTTTGTTGTGGACTTCATAATGGTAATAAAAGATTTTGATTGTGATTTTTATCTCCATAAGAACCATTTTATGTTTTTATCGCCAGGGGATAACACACAGATGGACGTCTGTTTCAGATGAATTGGAAAAAAGTAAACTTTAATGTTTTCATCCTGTTGTGTTTACTTCTATGTCTCAACATGCCAGCATTAAAGCCAGAGTCGCCATGTTGTCCTTGACCTCTGATGTGTTTGTCTGCTGCTCTTTTCCTCACAGATCATCACAACAGCTTCATGATGAGAACAGAAAACAACTTTTACACAAAGACTCACCAAAGAAGAAGAAAATGGAGGAAACTCTAACATCTGTGTCTGCTGGAAAAAGTACTGCAATCTGACCGAGAGCAGAACTGCTCCCTCTGTGTGTATGTGTGTGTGTGTGCACATGCATGGCTGTGTCTCTCCTCTCTGCAGTTACAAGAAATCACGTGACTGCAGCTGCAGCAGTCAATACGCTGCTGGGTCCTAAAGAGTAAGGGTTTCAGCTGAAATATACGAAGCCACTCAGATGTCAGTGGTTAAAAAAAATCTGATAAACAATGTGCACGAACTGATGTGTGTCCAGAGATTGATCAGTTGTGTTCGTACTGATGCTCACTCGTGCACTCACACTAACCCAAACTACATAGCGTCCAGATCTGCTGGGCTCTAAATATTTTCATTTTAGGTTTCCTTTTGTAACCTAAAGTTTTTTCCCCTCATAAGTTGTGTCTGACATTATTCTTTGTGATGTTTATGGAGTACGACTGAGTTTTAGGGCCACCAAAAAAAAGAAAAAAAAGGAAAATTACGAGATTTTATCTCGTAAATTTACGACTTAAAATCTCATAAATTTAAGTGAAAAAAGTCGTAGATTAACAAAGAGAAAACACCGAAGTTGTCTGTTTATCACATTTATTCATATATCCTGAAGTTCATTTGTCTCTTTATGTCATGAATCTGTCATCCTAACACCAATGCTGAAGTAAACAGTGTTCCATACACCCCCTCCTGCAGAAGAAGCGTAAAGAGGAAGGAAAATAGTCTGTTATATTGCCTTAGAACACTGAAAATGACAAAAAAAAAAAGGGCTGCTCCTCCTCAGATGGAAGCGTCAAACAACCGTAGAGATCTGGGGCCTCATTTCTAAAACCTTGCGTAGGATTTGCGTCAGAAGTGGCGTACGGATGAAACATAGGACGTGCATACGCACAGAAATATTCAGATTTATAAAACCGTGCACACGCACATCCTACGCATCTTTCCCTTAATAAATCACAACCAATTCTAAATGCTGAGCAGCTTTAGCGGCTTCATGACACGCCCATAGTTGACCATAAATAGTCCGTGAAACGCCCACAAATGAATATTCATTGATAGTGAAACCATGGCAAACACAGAGAGGAAATCAAAAAAACGTAACTTCACTCAATGTGAAGTAGAAGTTATCGTTGGCGAGGTGGAAAAGAGGAGAAAAATGTTGTTTGGAGGGCACAGTGTGGGCATTACTAATGCCAAAAAGGCACGTGAGTGGCAAACGGTGGCAGACGCCGTAAATGCTGGAGCCTCACAACCGAAGTAAAAAAGAAATGGTCGACATCAAAGTCCAGGCAGAGAAACGTCTGGAGCTGCATCACCAGAGTGTGTCTGCCACGGGGGGGGGACAGGGGACACCGGAGCTGACTCCTCTTGATGAGAGACTGGCGGCAATTAATGGGGAGTCCCTTTTAACGTGGAGTTGTGACTGGGGCGGGGGGTGGGGGGTGTCGGGGGGGACACCGACGCACCTGATGCACCGGGTGACACACCCCCAAAAGCTCCACCAGGACGGCTGGTGGAAGTGGGAACCAGCTCATCAGCCACTGGTCCTCGTTTGCCAGCAAGTCTTCTTGCTGTCTAAAGATGCGTTCACTCCCAATTCTTCCATTTGCCACATCGTCTAAGATCCAAGATCAGCCATTGTGGTCATTACGCATTGTGATGGGGCATTTTATTTCCATCCATTTAACTGCATCTGACAAGCTACAGATGTGGGTAATAATCCACGTGGAAATGGGAAATTGTTCATCAAATGTCATTTCTTGTTGCTTTCTGAATGGTTGAGACATACGCCATACATTGTTTTATCAAAGATAAAACAAACTAAAGGCATATGCATGAATACCATAATTCTGTAGCTTATGAAGAAATGTTTTACTATGAAAACAACTTTCCCCAGTGGACAATTAATACGTCTGTCTGTCTGTCTGTCTGTCTGTCTGTCTGTCTGTCTGTCTGTCTGTCTGTCTGTCTGTCTGTCTGTCTGTCTGTCTGATTCACACGCAGCGGCTCCTCTCTCCCCTACCTTCAGTGTTATTTGGCTTTTCTTTTGGCTTTATGTTTTTGGGTTTCAATGATTTATTGTTTTTAAAAGAATGTATTTTTAAGTCATTTATTTATTATTTTATATGCTGCTTGCACTTTGGGGTGAGAGAAAAGCAATTTCATCTGTGCTGAATGTCTTACAGATGCAGCATATTTGACAATAAAGCTGACTTTGACCCAAAAGCCAGATTCCATGATCGGGGTTTGGGCCGCCGAGGCACCTGCCCCCGACTGCCACCCAAACCACAATGCACCGGCCCCTTTTGAGATCTCCTACGGGTGGTGGGCCCATAGGAGAGTGGTCCCACGTCGCTCCTTCGGGCTGAGCCCGACCGGGGTCCGTGGGAAGAGCCCCGGCCACCAGGCGCTCGCCTGCGAGCCCCGACCCTGGGCCTGGCTCCAGAGCGGGGCCCCGGTGACGCCAATCCGGGCGACGTAATCGGGTCCTTGTTGTTTCTCTTCATCAGGGGTTTCTGAACCCGAGTGGTGTTTTGTTATTGGACTTCTGTGCTCGTCATAGTTTGTCCATAACGAACACCATGTTCGAGCACAAGGGTGTCCATCAATACACCTGGCATCAGGACACCCTAGGCAGGAGGTCAATGATCGACTTTGTAGTTGTTTCAGGTGACCTTCGGCCCTGTGTCTTGGACACTCGGGTGAAGAGAGGGGCGGAGCTGTCCACCGATCACTACCTGGTGGTGAGTTGGATTCGCTGGCGGGGAAGGAGGCCGGAAAGACTTGGAAGACCCAAACGTACTGTGAGGGTCTGCTGGGAACGTCTGGCTGAGCCCTCCGTTAGGGAAGTCTTTAACTCCCACATCCGGGAGAACTTCAAACAGGTACCGAGGGAGGTTGGGGACATTGAGTCCGAGTGGACCATGTTTTCCACCTCCATTGTCTCTGCTGCTGCTCGGAGCTGTGGTCGCAAGGTCTCTGGTGCCTGTCGCGGCGGTAACCCCCGAACCCGGTGGTGGACACCGGAAGTAAGGGATGCCGTCAAGCTGAAGAAGGAGTCCTACCAGGCCTGGCTGGCCTGCGGGACTCCGGAGGCAGCTGACAGGTACCGGCAGTCCAAGCGAGCTGCAGCCCGGACTGTTGCGGAGGCGAAAACTCGGTCCTGGGAGGAGTTCGGTGAGGCCATGGAGAAGGACTATCGGTTGGCCTCGAAGAAATTCTGGCAAACCATCCGACGACTCAGGAGGGGAAAGCAGTTCTCCACAGGCACCGTTTTCAGTGCAGGTGGGGAGCTGTTGACTTCAACTGGGGACATTGTCGGGCGGTGGAAGGAGTACTTCGAGGATCTCCTCAATCCCACTGACACGCCTTCTTTTGAAGAAGCGGAGAATGAGGACTTTGGGGTGGGGCTGTCTATTACCCGGGCTGAAGTCACTGAGGTAGTCAACGAGCTCCTCGGTGGCAAGGCCCCGGGGGTGGATGAAGTCCGCCCTGAGCACCTCAAGTCTCTGGATGCTGTGGGAGTGTCTTGGCTGACACGTCTCTGCAGCATCGCGTGGCAGTCGGGAACCGTACCACTGGACTGGCAGACAGGGGTGGTGGTTCCCCTCTTTAAGAAGGGGGACCGGAGGGTGTGTTCCAACCATAGGGGAATTACACTCCTCAGCCTCCCTGGGAAAGTCTATGCCAGGGTACTGGAGAGGAGAGTCCGTCCGATAGTCGAACCTCGGATTCAGGAACAACAGTGCGGTTTCCGTCCTGGTCGTGGAACAGTGGACCAGCTCTACACCCTATCTAGGGTGCTGGAGGGATTGTGGGAGTTCGCTCATCCAGTCCATATGTGTTTTGTGGATTTGGAGAAGGCGTTCGACCGCGTCCCCCGTGGCATCCTGTGGGGGGTGCTCTGGGAGTATGGGGTTCGGGGAGCCTTACTGAGGGCTGTCCGGTCTCTGTATGACCGGAGTAGGAGCTTGGTCCGCATAGCCGGCAGTAAGTCAGACCTGTTCCCGGTCCACGTTGGACTCCGGCAGGGCTGCCCTTTATCACCGGTTCTGTTCATAGTTTTTATGGACAGAATTTCTAGGCGCAGCCAGGGGCCGGAAGGGATCTGGTTTGGGGACCACAGGATTTCCTCTCTGCTTTTTGCAGATGATGTTGTCCTGTTGGCTTCATCGAACCGGGACCTCCAGCGTGCATTGGGGCGGTTTGCGGCCGAGTGTGAAGCGGCTGGGATGAGGGTCAGCACCGCTAAATCTGAGGCCATGGTCCTTGACCGGAGAAAGGTAGTCTGCCATCTCTCGGTGGGTGGAGTGTCCTTGCCCCAGGTGGAGGAGTTTAAATACCTTGGGGTCTTGTTCACGAGTGAGGGAAGATCGGAGCGTGAGATGGACAGGCGGATCGGAGCGGCGTCCGTAGTTATGCGGTCGCTCTATCGGTCCGTCGTGGTGAAGAGAGAGCTGAGCCGAAAAGCAAAGCTCTCAATTTACCGGTCGATCTACGTTCCAGTACTCACCTATGGTCATGAGCTATGGGTCATGACCGAAAGAACGAGGTCCCGAATACAAGCGGCTGAAATGAGCTTCCTCCGCAGGGTGGCTGGGCGCTCCCTTAGAGATAGGGTGAGAAGCTCGGTCACCCGCGGAGAGCTCGGAGTAGAACCGCTTCTCCTCCACATCGAAAGGAGCCAGTTGAGGTGGCTCGGGCATCTAGTCCGGATGCCTCCTGGACGCCTCCCTGGAGAGGTGTTCCGGGCATGTCCCACTGGGCGGAGGCCCCGGGGAAGACCCAGGACACGCTGGAGAGACTACGTCTCTCGGCTGGCCTGGGAACGTCTCGGGGTCCCCCCAGAGGAGCTGGAGGAAGTGGCTGGGGTGAGGGAAGTCTGGGCATCTCTGCTCAGTCTGCTGCCCCCGCGACCCGGTCCCGGATAAGCGGAGGAAGATGGATGGATGGATGGATGGCTGACTTTGACTTTAACTATATCTGCTCCTCCAGACGGACACATTGAGGAGAATATCAGTTTTGTACATTATTTCGTTCTGTTAACTATATTATTTATGAGGATGAATTGCATAACATGTCAATATTGCAGAACATATTTCACTTTTCTTTTTGCAAATAGGTGTTCATTTGAATTTCTGTTGTAATTTTCATTTGATTTTTTGTTTGTTTCACTGCTGATCGATCAAACAGGTGTTCGTGTAGCTGTTATTGTGAGACTTGCTTTGTGAAGTCTTCATGTTATTCATGAGGCAGTATTGTCATTTTCACTTTCATGTGTTTCTTCCATCTGCAGACGGTATCGCCGTTTCTCATTTCACCCGTTTTTGTGCGTACGCCTGGGTCACAGCTTGATGAAGGACCGCACATTTTTCCCTCAAGTTTGCTTTTTAGAAATCTCAACTATTGCGTAGAGAGTGGCGTACGCCTTCTTTTGTGCGTACGCAACGTTTAGAAATGAGGCCCCTGGTCCTTGTGGGGTGTCAGTCAGAGGAAACTGCCACATTCACTCTGTGGAGTTAAAAAAAGGCTGGTCTGCCCCAGAAAGCAGATGTGAAATGGTAAATGGTAAATGGTGTATACTTATATAGCGCTTTCTACGTTCTTACAAAGGCCCAAAGCGCTTTACAGTCACAGTCCCATTCACCCATGCACACACACATTCACACACTGATGGTGGCTCCGCTGCCGAACACTGGCGCCAACCTCCCACCAGAGGCAAGGTGGGGTTCAGTGTCTTGCCCAGGGACACTTCGACACATGGGCGTGCAAGGCGGGAATCGAACCTGCAATCTTACGATCATGAGTCGACCGCCCTACCGCTGCACCACGGCCACCCACACATACAGTGAGAATCACTGTACGTGGCTGTCCAAGCCCAGACCACCCCTCCCTGAGAATACGGGCTCCACGGCGCCCTAAAGGCTGTAGGTGATCGCTGGCATGCATGTGCACGTGGTGGCGTGCACGTCCACAGCCCCTCTGCTGGTCTCCAGCTGAGATCCACTAGAGAGACCGGGCGTGTGCATGTCCCGGCACACGCATCCACCGCTGTTCTTACTGATCTCCTCAGCGGTTTCCCGCCATGATTAGGGATGGGTATGGTTAAGGTTTTAACGGTACTACTACTCTTATCGATACTGCTTATCGATCAGGTACTCTTATCGGTACTCTTATCGATACTTTTTAAGGACGAAAAATAAATAAATAAATAACAAATTAAGAACATAGTGTTTTATTTCCTCATTGTGCAACAAGTTTTTTTTAACAAAACATTTTACTTTATACATGAGAATGTTCCAGACAGGATATTCATTTAATTATTTAATCTAATTATTTTTATTCTTTATGAGTGTGATGTTTCCTTTGATCTTTTGTCCATTTTCCACAACCTTGAATAGACTTTTCTGTCTGTCAAACACCAGAGTTAAGTTAAGTTAAATGATGGAAACAAATTCACTTTGATCCAGACTCCTTTCTATTTATTTATTTTTGTTTAAATCCAGTAAACCCAATAAATTATATTAATGTTACGGATAACAACTATCATTAGTCATTAATTATTATTAAGTATTAGGAAGCAGCTGATAGTTTGTCGCGGGTCTGGAATCATAAGCGGTGAATCTAAGCCCCGCCCCTACCTGTTTGTTGTATGCTCTGCGTGCAACCCCCCCCGCTGCCCCAGCGTGTTCTACACAAACAGCGCAACATACGGTCATCGTAGTAGCAAGGTGACAGCATGGAAGGCAAACGAAATTAATTTTGCGCAGAAACGGGTGTTCTTAGTCTAGGGTGCTCATGTGTCCCTACGAGATCACCTCTGACTGTGCGCTGCCTTGTCTTGTGTGTGTGCGCGCGTGGCGCGTTCTGTCTGAATAACAGCCCCGCCCCCCGTGCACACAAACAGACAGACAGAGCTCTCCTCTACAACGAGAATACCGAAATTAATATCATCATTAATTAACGGAAAATTGACTGACTTGGTGAGTTAAATATGGCAGATAACGCTTGTGGAACACACAAAAGAAAAAAGAAAAAGTAACTTCTCCAGTACCGATAGCAGAACCGTTCAGGTCAGATCTTAACGATACTGCGGTCTGGAAGAATGTGGCCCCGGGGCTGGTTCAATACCGGGGTTCGGTACCCATCCCTAGCCATGACCAAAGTGGAGGTGACCCGCCAGACCCCCTCGCGCTCACGACTATAGCTGAAGGTAGGCACGCACTGGCACCAGGGCCGGCCCTGGTCTTCTGGGGGCCCTAAGCGAAATTTAATTTGTGGGCCCTCTAACTGATCAGCAGCTTAAAAACAACACAACTGTTGTTGTAATATAAATGAGATCTCTCTATGAATACATTTGTGAATTATTGTTGGTGCCGAAGAATTGAATACAGTATATTTATTGCCTGCATGTTGGATCCACAATTAGTGGTGCCAAACAATTTTTAAATGCAAAGAAAAAAATTTGAATGACAAATGTATTTATATAGCCATATATTTTTTAATGAAACATTAGGCACTCAACAAATGACATTCACAAAACTCCAACTTATTAAAAACAGCAACTTAATAGAAAGTCAAATAACGATAAAACAATCCAAAATAAAGAACACAACAGCTCAATGAGGGGATTTTGGAAAGTCAGAGTCTTTCTCAGTATGAAAAGGACGTCTTTGCACCAAATCCATTCTTACTGGATCAGAGAGTGTGGTTGGCCATTCAGTTGGACTTCAGCTGTATTGGATTTGAAGTAGGTGGAGTTTTGGATCCAGTAGCTCCTCCTCCATTCACGCCTCTCTAGGAGCCTCTGGAACATGAGACACATAACTTCAATAAAAGCAAACAGTAAAAACTAAAACAGTCAAATGTTTTCCCTTCCAACAGTAGATGTGGTGACAACAGTTTCTTCTGCAGCTAAAAAACAAGAATTATTATTATACAATAATCAATGATAAAACTAATAAAATATCTATAGCAGAATACTAATAATAGTTTACTGGCTCATTTAAAATCTGTGTGCAGGTTTTTCACAATTTCAAGATCTTTTTATATATTTATAAGAGATTTATTGTTTGATTGTATATTTGCATGAGGTCATATTTATTAATTTAATTATGAACAGTTTGGGGCTTCATTCTCTTCAGCTGCTGTTTATGAAAAAAGGGTTTATGCAGACACTGTTTTTCAAATGACTTTACATGCTATTAAAATGACCTTAGATGACATCTTTAGTGATGTCAGGAACATTATGGGATGTAGACGCTGCACCTCCTCCAGTACTTTTTGATACTTTTTGAGAGCAGAAGAAATTGTGCAAAACATCCTCATTATGTAAAACCAAAACTGCAAAATAAGAAATCAATGTACCCATTTCTAAATAATAAATGTGAACAATGATTTGAGTATAAATGGAAATATAAGCATTTATGCACTTCTTTATCTATTATTTTGTATGCTCATAATTTTAAAATTAGTACATTTATTTTGTTTTTCATTCATGAGAACATTTTTTTCCTATTTGTATTTGGCAGTTTTGATTCTCCATATTTCATGCCAATGCAAGATTTTAAGACACACATTGTTGAAAACGTAAGAATACCTGACTGTCTAACAGATAAACTGCAGTTTTTATACTGACATAAACCAGAAAATGCAGAACGCACTAAATATGTGTAGCAAAACAATGAAACAATACGATAACGTGGGTTAAAACATTTATCAGCCATTATACCGTTGTCATTATTTACTTTTCTCTGTTCTCCACCGTTTTAGAAGCTCATGTCTGTCCTCATCTTCTTGGAAACTTGGATATCAGAATTATTTTCGAGTTTTCCATTGGAAATGACGACAAACAGGGTCGTTTATGATAAAGTTTCTGTGCAATCTTCTTCACCTTGGATCGATTAGTATTTACGTAAATCACGCAGCTGCACAGAAAGGCAGGATTAATGTAAAAATAAAGCTCCAACATCCTCCAAACTGACCTTGTGATTGATGTTTCAGTTCTTCTGCTTTTCTCAGCTCCTGATGGATAAAGTCTCTTTTGCATGAAGTTCTCTTGTTGTCGCTTTGATCAGCGTGACTAAATGTGCTCGTTTTTTTATTTTTCCCAACTTTATTGAAACACAAAGCGCTCGTAAATGCACACTGTTCCAGGCTCAGATGCAAGGATGTTGACCAATCGTAAGAGTGGCGTAACGTCATTATTTGGGTTGCCAGATTGGTTCAGGTGTGTTCAAGGGGGGGATCATTAAAGTGCAGGCAACATTCTTTTTAAAGCGCACGTTGGTACGGAAGTTCTATGAAATGGGTTGCCAGATTTGGATCTTTTTTTATTTTCATTTTTTCGCCACTTCGGGGCCCTGGTGGTGACGGGGGCCCTACGCGGCTGCGTAATTCGCGTATAGGGAGGGCCGGCCATGACTGGCACGGTGTGCGTATCCACTGCCTTTCTGCTGCAATCCCCAAGAAAGGACCAGGCGCGTGCACTTCTGCAGCATGCACATTCACAGATCTCCTTTCCACCGAGACCGCAGCTCAAATCCAAAATATGACCGCGGTCAAGTGAGCCGACATCTGTGTTAGTGTGGTCTCTAGCCGTCACTGACTTTCTGCATGCGCGTTTACATCATAGTTTACGGTCCACAAGCCCAGCGAGCTGGAAAGACGGTATAAAACACTGATATCACCCATGTCACTGTTACCCATAATCAAATAACATGGACTGTACTCTGACATCCATGAGAGATATTGAGCCCTATATTGTTATTTGATGTACAAATGTATTCATTTAGATTGCATGTCTGTTCATTCCATAATAAACTACCAGAAATAACATGTTTAGTTTGAAATATAATCAGACAGACAGATTCTAAAGTTAGATTTAACACTGAAAGAGTGTTTGGTGGCTTGTTGAGAATGACATGGAATGGAATCAAACAGAAATGAAGAAACTCCACGTAAAATAACATCTGGTCCTGTCAACTCTTTCTAAAGTTGCCTCATTTCAGGTGATGCAAAACTTTCACTGGATTATTGTTGGTAATGTTGTTAATGATCATCATAGCAGGTTTGAAGAAGATTGACTGGAGAAAAGTAGAGATATAGACATAATAGACCAATTCAGGCCTCATTCATAGTCAGAGGATAACATTTTACAATTTAGGGTTCAAGATGAAGAAATAAAATTTAATCTGTCATTTTCATTCCTGATCATGTTTTTGGTTCCAAATCCCAAAGAAATGAGCAAACAGTGAAAATGTCATCTGTCAGTCTGTCATCAGGGCGGGTCCCACCTGACTGAATGGACCAAGTTCCTGGACCTCCAGCTGCATCACTGCTCCTGAACACACTTTTCTGTCTCATTGCAGGTTGGTGAAATGCAGTTTGTCAAAGATCAGCTGTAAAGTTCTGGTCTCAGCTCTGAAGAAAAACCCGACTAATCTGACAGAACTGGACCTCAGCAGGAACCAGAACCTGCAGGATTCAGGAGTTGTTCATCTGTGTGGTTTTCTGGAGAGTCCAGACTGCAGACTGCAGACTCTGAGGTCAGTAAAGAAGCTGAACTCCCTGAAGGCAGTGGCGCCACCAGGGGGTGGCCAGGGGTGGCCACGGCCACCCCTCTCCGACACCTGGCCACCCCAATGGCCACCCCACTAGCCACTATAGGCTGTGGTAGCATCAGTTGTGCGTTTCATCCCAAATGCACAGCCAGCAAGCGGGCAAGTCGCTCCGATCACCTAAACCGACCCTCACCCCTCCCCTCCCTGCTGCCTTTGAGTGCGCAGACATCTACAGAGGAGCCGCTGGACGCAGAATGAATAAGACGCGGGGTTCACTTCCGCGTTCGAACCCTCAGATCGTCCGGGCCGGTCAGACAAAAGAACCAGTCTCAGTCACTAAAGATGAACTTTCTTTATTACTTTTTCCTTAAGTCCAAAACGGCGACTGACCGCGCGTGTATGCGCTCCACACACTCACACGCGCTCTCCCACCTCTCTTCCTGCATCGCGCGAGCACCGGTTTAAGCACGCACACACACGCGTGCGCGCGAGAACGCACGCACACAAACACACAATCACACATCCCAAAATGCTACGTTTCTTTTCCTGTTAAATATTTTCCGTGGGTCTTTAACAATATGTTTACTGTACTTTAGATCTGTATTGATAGATAGATAGATAGATAGATAGATAGATGGATAGATAGATAGATAGATAGATAGATAGATAGATAGATAGATAGATAGATAGATAGATAGATAGATAGATAGATAGATAGATAGATAGATAGATAGATAGATAGATAGATAGATAGATAGATAGATAGATAGATAGATAGATGGATAGATGACTTTATTAATCCCACAATGGGGAAATTTCATTTATCTGTGGCAGCAACACGACATTCAGAAATAATCTATATAATATAACATCAATAAAGGACATCACAAATGACATTTATATTAAATAATTAAAAATATCACTAAAATTATTATCAAAAATTAGATTCTTATTAAATAAAGAAATAAATATTAAATAAATACAGCTGCAAAGGTGTAAAACACATGCGGTCTGCAAAACATGTAAACCCAGTGTGCAAATACTTGGTGCAAATACATCATCAGCTGTGGTGGATGTGTCATTACTTTTTATAAATAAGTAAAAAAAGGATGTCCCTGTCACACGCGCCACTCATTTTCATGGCACTATTTAAGCACTGGTTGTTGTGTTACCGCAACATTCTGATGTGTTTTTGTTTCCACAGGGTTACCTATAGTCATTATTTGATGCTTGTGTCTGTCAATTTTCAGAGAATGAAGAGAAATTCAACATATATTCTAATTTTAAGAATAAAAGTGCAGGAGAAGGAGCGAAAGAGATGGTAGGAGAGCAACAGAGGAGTAGTGAGGAGGAAGATGAGACAGAGCAGCATGAATGAGAATGAGGAAGACAAAGATGAGACGGCATCAGACGAAGGACAGTCAGCATCATTGGTCAGAGAAACAAGGCAGAACTCAGCTAAAGGGGCTCCACCTGATCCTGGACCAACTGGTGAAGTTAGAATTATGTTACCCTAATAATAAAAATGTTTCATGATTATTAGTCTGAATAGAAATGTCAACAGATATAATTAATAATTAGAAGGATATTTTTATTATTATTTCAGAACAACAGATTTAATTTTTTGTTTATTATAGAAATCTCTCAGTCAAGAGCCGAACACCCCAAGCAGACACACCTAAGCATTAAATATAAACAAAAAAAAAAAAAAAGTATCAGTAGAAGTATCTACTAATGGTATCTACTAGTATCTATTAGTTATTATACTAGTAGTATCTACTATAAGTTCATGTTCTACAAAATATCAGTGGGCATTTAACTTTCTGTTGGTTTTCTAAAGGCTGTTTTACTACGTTTGGTAGAATGAATTTTAAAAATATAGCTCAAGGTTTTTGTGTGCCACCCTAAGATTTAATGTGGCCCCCTACCGGCCACCCCCATGAAAAATGTCTGGAGGCGCCACTGCCTGAAGGATGAGAAGAACGGATCAGGTGAAGAACTTTCTGATGTGTCACTGGAAGATTTTCTGTCTGCAGCCGTGAAGAAAATAGTTAGAACAGATCTTTAACTATTGAATCTAGAACAGACACTTCCTCTGAATGTCACTAGAACAACAAAAACACACAAAGTGTTGTTTGGTCAGAGCATCATTCAGTCACTGAAACCAGAAATGACAAATGCAGATTCATTTACCACTAGAAATGACAAACTGTCACTAAAAAATGACTCTTTATTTTTGGAACTTTGGATTCAGAAAAGTTTTCTGGAGACTAAAAAATGCTGAAAGCTAAAAAGTTCAACTCAGAGCCAAAGACAACCAAAGGACATTTAGAACAGAGTTCAACACTTCATGAACACAATGAAAAGCTGCAAACAACTGATGGACATGAACCAAAAAGAAGTGTCATTGAAAGTTCACTGACTGAATGGTAGACGTTTCCATTCAACTAAACGCACAACTGTGTTGAATCCAGCAGTGGAGGAAATCCAAGGAGATCTACAGAAGAGTTTCAGGATTCTCTTTGTAGGTGGTGGGGCTCCTCCAATGGTTCTCGGCCTCCTGCTATGCCCCTCCCTGAGTGAAGCACTGACTGAGCACCACTCCTCTGGTCTCTGGTGTCCACTCAGACACTGGAGGATCAGGATCAGTTGCTGTCCTCAGCCATGATGTTCATTTGAGCCTCACAGCTTTCCATGTCTGTTGGAAAGTTCTCTCTGAATGGAGCCAAGTCTGCTGGCTCATCCTCACAGGTTTATCACTCTGGACACATGACACAATGCTGGCAGCACCACTGATCAGGACTCAAACTCTGTCCTCCAGGATCCCTGATGGACCTGCAATACAAATACATATCATGAATTTCACCTTAATAGAAAAAGGGAAACACTGACAGATAACTAAGCTAGCTACAATGCTCCAGCACTTCCTCTACAGTTTCTCCGGTTCAGCAAGGGTTGCCATGGAGACCCTTCACAAACAAATGATGACATTCAGAAACAGACCTGCAATGGCAGATAGACACACAGAGAACATCAGCTGATCACAAATGGAAGATTTGACAAGTTTCTCCAGCAGCCAAGATTACAATGAGGATGAATTAGTGAACCATTTATGGTCATTCTCACTCATGACATAGTTCTGATGTCACCATCTATCATCTGAGGGTTTCCCACAATCCTTTGCTTTGACACTGCAGTGAAAGTACATTGTTCCACCAAGAGGTGGCGCCAATTTTCCATTTGACAGAATTGAACAATAATCTTTACAATCAATCAATCAATCAATGTATAATTGATATACAGCAGAGGAAACCAAAGTGGGTAACATAAAATCAGAAACAACATTATACAATAAAAGTATTAAAATGAATCAAATGAACAGCATGAACAAGCTGACCCACTAAATCTGCTCTCTGGAGGTAAAGGCCCGACTACAAGATGAGTTTTTAAATGTGTCTTAAATCACTGACAGTTCTGGCAGACCTCACAGAGGAGGGGAGAACGTTCCAGAGTTTAGGACCTGCAACTGAAGAGGCTCTGTCTGTCCGAGTCACAAGCCGAGTCCTGGAACCATTCAAAGCATTTGGATCTTCAGATCTCAGGACTGGACGTGGACGATCCACATGGAACAGAGACATCCAGAGGTGCAGACCATTCAAACCCTTAAAAACCAGAAGTTCAATCTTCAAGTGATCCTAAAAGACACATCCAGCCAGTGCAGAGAGTGAGAGTGGAGTGAAATACTCACAAAGTCTGGTCCCTGTTAACAGGCGGGCCGCTGAGTTCTGGACCAGCTGGAGAGACAGTGGGCAGAGACCGTAACTTTGCTGATTAGCTTCAAGTGATAAAAACTGGACTGAACTACTGCCCTGACCTGCCAATCAAATTTAAAATGCCTGGCAAGGTTTACCCCAAGATTCCTAATGAAAGGAGCATCTGAGGGGTCCAGGGGGCCAACAGCTCTGCAGCAGCCTGTCAGAGAGTCAGTCTTTCCAAAGACAAACACCTCTGTCTTGTTTTCATTCAGACACAGGAAGTTCAGCTCCATCCAGGATGTGATGTCTGCTAAGCTCTTCTGTAGATTACCAAGACCCTCAATATTAAAACAGTACACTGTGCTTGAGTGGAGTTTCTGGAGAAGAACACGGTCACCTGGCAGGAGGGGGGCCTCAGGAGCTGAACCATCTCAGAAATCTGAGAGGAAGTGACGGACTCACAGTGATCTAAAACAGCGGGGGGAGGACGTTAAACAGGGGGTCAGGGGTACAAGGAGAGGGTAGAAACCTGCCGCACTGAGCTTGTCAGTAAAAAGTGTTAAAGTGTTGACAGAGTCAAACTGAAGGAGTCAGACAGCATCAGTCACCAGGACCAAAGAGACTTTAGAGAATCCAAAGGATCTTAGCTGCTGATGTTCTCAGACACAACATTAGACAGAAACATGGAACGTCTCACAGCAGCCTGATCCTCAGTCAAGGAGTTTGGAACCATCTGTAATGGAACATGAAGCCCGTCTTTATTCCATTACGTGACGGCAGGAGCGTCTGAGCGCCCGAGGCTCCGGGGCCGGTTGACAGCGTTTGACCTTAAGTGGAGCAACAACGTCTGAAATGCCCACAGACATGGTTCAAATCCTGCAGGACCTCATCAACGTCTCCACACTGGACGTCCACGGAGCAGAGCTCAGAAGCTGAGAAAGCCGCTGAGAACTGCAGCGCCGTCTGCACGTTCATCAGCGTTAAAGATCAGATTCCAATGGAGAAGGAATGCTGGAATCTCCAAACATGCCCGGCTTCTCAGGAAGTGAAGCAGATTGAGAACTCTTGGGTTAAAGGCTGCAGGATCTACGTCAACCACTGGGTCCACTGGTTGAAGGTAACAATAATGTTGAGGAAGAACTAGGGTCCAATCAGAGTGTAGGTACATAGGTTAAGCTTAGGCTAACATTAAGGGTACAGCTAAGGCTCATTTTAAGGGGAATGTCAAAGAACAAAAGAGTTTAATGGTAGTGATTTAAAGTGGCCCCCTACAGCCCCCCCCCATAAAACATTTCTGGAGGCTCCACTGGTTAAGCAGTGGTTCCCAAACTGGGGGGCGCGCCCCCTTAGGGGGGCGCGGGGGTATTGCAGGGGCGTCGCGGTGGAGTTTAGAAACAAAGGATTTGTATGTTTGTGTCAGTGTGGGGGGGGCTCGAAAATATTCTAATCTTGAGAAAGGGGGGCCCTGCAGAAAAATGTTGGGAACCACTGGGTTAAGGGTAATGTTGAGGTAAAATACAGGATATGTAATTCTGCTGAGGCTAAGGGGAAAGTCATGGAAGATTAGGTCAATGTTAAGTTAAGGGTAAAATTAAGGGGTAAGGTTTAGGAAATGGATTTTTATTTTTAATGAACATTCTCAAAACTTCACAGGGATGATTTCATTTAGAAATGATTTTATTTTGAGTCAACACATTATATCAATAAACATGTTGTTAATCTTCCAGTTATTTGATTAGAAACATTGGTTCCACACTGTCACCTGTTGAGCAGGGAAGGTAATTAGTGCGACACCCCCTGCCTTCTCCATGCAGCCCCTCCCTGTTCAGGTGGAGTGAGCAGTCTGAGCTGGGGAGTTGTGTTTCTGCAGTCTCCAGTATTCTCAGTTAGCTGCTGAAAAACGGCTGTTAGCTTCTTCCACATGTCTCTAAATGGATGAAACTGCTGTGGAATCATTTCCTCTGAACTAGCTTTCATGTGTTCTGGTTTGGATCCTCTTCTTTCCTGTCGTCACGTAGGGAGCTGCAGTTGTGCCGTCCACTGATGTGTGTTCTGTTGTGCTGCTTTAAGGCATTAAGGACGCAGTGACCACAGTGGAGGCGAGTCCTCCACTTATCGCCACCAAACTGAATCCGTTACTAAAGGCCCATGTTGAGGGAAAACAGGAGTAGGTAAATATGCTGAGGGGGAAGTTAAGGGATGGAATGAAGGTAGTTTAGGTCAATGTTAAATGAGGGGGAGAATGAGGGGAAAGAGTGGGACAAACATCAGCTTTATTTGGTCTGGACTGTTCATTCTAAAGTTCCTCCGTTAGCCGCTCCTCTACGTGGAAACACGGTTCTTCTGGGAGACGCGGTTCTCCTGCGGTCAGACTGCGGTTGGAAGTCTCCTCCAGAGCACACGCCGTAACAAGGCCCCCTCCCCCACCCGCAAACAAAGAATTTAGAAATGCGGCTGCTCTGAGCAGAGACGCAGTTTGTGGCGTGGAGCAGCAGCCGGTCGGTCCTGTTGGGGGTCCAAACACCGTCAACCAGAGCAGTAGAGACACCAGATCTGAACCAAGTGTTTACATGCACCACGATGGGATCAACAATGGGCAGAACCACCTGTCTCCATCAGAATCATTCTGATCAGAATGATTCTGATGGGGGCAGACTATTCTGAACGGCGTGTCTAGATAGATAGATGATAGATGATGACTTTATTAATCCCACAATGAGGAAATGTCATTTATCTGTGGCAGCAAAAACGACATTCACAAACAATCTATACAATATAACATCAGAAAAGGACATCACAAATGACATTCATATTAACTATTAAGAATATTAAAAAATTATAGTTAAAATTATTATTGAAATTATTATCAAAAATGAGATTCATATTAAATAAATAAATACATATTAAATACTACTACTACTAATAATAGTAATAACAATAATTAAAGCCGCAAGCGGCGTATGGCCCGCAGACGCAACCCGCCTTCCACGCCCAACTCTACGCACCACCGCCACCCTCACCGCCCACCTTTGATTAAGGCTAGTCAAAGCTGCAAATGCTAATTATGCTAACGATGCTAACCATGCTAATGTGGCTAAAAGTGCTAGCATTGTGATCAGCATTATCAACTCTCTCAGAAAAACACATTACCTAAAATGCTAATTATGCTAACGATGCCAACTATGCTAACGTGGCTAAAAGTGCTAGCATTGTGATCAGCATCATCAACTCTCTCAGAAAAACACATTACCTAAAATGCTAGTTATGCTAACTATGCTAGCTATGCTAATGTGGCTCAAAGTGCTAGCTAGCGATCAGCATCATCAACCGACTCAGAAAAATACATTCCTCAAGATGCTAATTATGCTAACTATGCTAACGTGGCTCAAAGTGCTAGCATAGCGATCTGCATCATTAACTTACTCAGAAAAACACACTGCTGCATTAGTGAAAGTTACATGTCATGAGTTGAGAAAAAACACACTTTTTTTCAAAATGGCGGCTTTTCTGTTGATTTTATCTCCATAGCAACCATTTATGTTTTGTTTGCCCCGGGAGGACGAAGGCATTGACGTCAGTTTCGGACGAATCGGGAAAAGTAAACTTTTTGTTGTGCTTAGCAACAGTGGTTTTATGCTAACCATGCCCACATTCCTTATATGTCCTTGTCCAGTCTTTTTCAATGTATTCAGATCCAGGCATAAATGCATGCATTCAATTTTCACTGTATTGTATTGAAAGGCATGGGAGTTATAAAAGTGCGCCACTTTGCTAGCTCGACACGCGCACGCCTTCATCGTCTTCGGGGGGGTGACGTTGACTTTGTGGAAAATTCATTTGCAATTTATCCCAGGTGTGTACACATTTTGGTGACTTTTCGAGCATGCGGCGGGGGTCACATTCTCGCTGAAAGGCGGCGAAGTCGTCGTTCCAACTGCGAAAACAATATGGTCCTTGCAGTCAGTGACTGCTGCTGCGGGCCATAATAAGGAATGAGGAATAGCAGTGCGCGACTTTGCGAGCTCACCACGCGGACGACGTTCAAAATCTACAACTTCTGATTTCAACATTTCTTCCAGAGTAGCTTGCCGTTGATGCCGGAAAAAGTTTCGAGACAATCGCTGAAAATTCCAACGACAAGTTTACGATTGAATCCAGCTGTAAAGGCGTTTTTTATAGAAAATTCAAGATGGCGGCCTTTTCCCGAGGTCAAAGGTCGAGGAAACTCCAGAGGTAGTTGTGGACTTGATCTAGCAACATGTGAGTGAAATTTCGTGAAAATCCCTGGAAAAAAAGTTCATTTTTCCATATTGTGTAAAAACGCGAAAATGATTTTGGCACAAAATGGCCACCAAACCGTAGGTCGTGTCACCATCCCGTAATGATTTAATGAAATAAGCAAAAGTAATGATGTTCCTGTCCTTTGTCACAGAACTTCGTATTAGTTGTAGAAAAATACAAAAAACACAAATAAAAGTGGAGGAAAATATTAAAAAATGCAAAGTAAGGAACACAAAAAGGTAGAGCTGCCCAGATAAGCTGCCACACACGCGGCGCCATGGTAACCGGATTAAATCTAATTGAATCTAAGTGTTTGCCAGACAGAAAAGTCTATTCAAGGTTGTGGAAAATGGACAAAAGTCAAAGAAACATAACGCTCATAAGAATAAAAATAATTAGATGAAATATTAATAAATATCCTGTCTGGAACATCTCATGTATAAAGTAAAATGTTTCTTAAAAAAAACAATGTTGTTCCATAGTGAGAAATAAAACACTTTATGTTCTTAATTGTTTATTTATTTATTTATTTCGTCCTCAAAAAGTATCAATAAGAGTACCGATAAAATACCAGATCGATAAGCAGTAT
>JALJSC010000336.1:0-16019 GCA_023969325.1 Oryzias curvinotus | reverse complement strand
TCTTGCAAAGTGCAGGTGTTTTAACGTCCAGTGTGTTGGAGTCTGTGGACAGCAACAGTACAGCATAGCTTTTCGTTTCCACAAGAGAAGAACTCTTGACACATCTGCCCTAACAGACAACTACAAGAGGAGTTGAAATGTATAACATGGTGAAGGAGTTTTTGTGCAGAAAAAGGTACCATTAGTAAAGCTGGTAGCAGATCCCGGTCCAGCTAATTGGCCAAGTTATCAGACATAGCTGACACTCATCTAGACATTGTAGTGGAAATTAGAAGAGTTCAATTGTTCTCATCCTTAGGGTCAGTGATAGCAGTTATCATCATTGCTTGTTTCTCAATCTGATAAAAACCTTCTTCTCCTTGACGAGAAAATGAGCAGGTCTAAACAAGGCTTAGGTTTAAGAATTTCTTTCATGCTATATGCAAATGTCTTTGTCCCTAAAGGCAACAGATTACAGTCCCCCCCACCCCCCACAGGCTGCTGTCATGTTAACAGTAGCTTTGAGCTCCAGAATGGACAAGATAGAACGACGAGAACGGTTCGAGCGGGGCTTTACTCGCGGGGCGGTCACCCGTGCCAGGCGGTCGCCCGTGCTCGGGCCCGCTAAATGCTACTTGTAGCTTTAATATTAATTTGTTTCTGTACATCGCTTTGGCAAATATGAGTGAAGCACTAGCAACGATAAGTAGAGCATTGCAGCATCGTCAACGTGTTCTTGGTGTGTTTGTAGCCTCGCAAAATTCTTAGATTTGGATTTGTGTGGAGACAGGACACCCAGGACTGTAGTTCAAAAGGGAGCACAAAAAGAGTTTATTTCAGGGGGGTAATATTTGAAGAGTCTGTTGCTCTTTCCATCCGTTGAGATAGGACCCTCCGTCTATAAAGTAAAAACCCAAGAAGTCCATAAAAAAGCTAAAACACCAGGCTCAATAAAACCCATGTAAAAACACACAATTAGTAAAAAAAAAAAAAATAGCATGCAATAGTTAAAATGTGGCTCTGGTGACTATACAAAAAGTCTTTCTTGGGTAAAAACAGATAAAGCAGAGGGGTACTTAGCTCGAAGAGGGGCGGGTCACAACCACACCCCTCTGCGTTCCAACGTCGCTTTCCCCTCTGAATGCTGTCTGGCTCCTGGCTCAGCTGTTCCTGCAGTGCTGGTCAGCACTCATCCATCTCTGCAAGGCGTCTCCCTCTGGTCGTCTTCCACCGCCACTTCGCTCGGAGATGCCTCACTCCAAGTGCGGTACTCTGCCGTTGGCCCGGCGCTGCTCCGATGGCTCCGCTCGTCCACGTAACCGGCAGCTGGAAGAAGCACCCCCCGCCGTCTCCTCGCTGTACAGAGGTGTTCCTCTTGTGTTGCTGCTGTCAAGAGCCTGCTCCTTTGGAGCGGCTCCTTCCGAGCCTCTCTCCAGAGTCGCTCCTTGCTTCGCGCACCTGCCCTCCTCAAGTCCTTCTTGAAAGCAGTCTCATGGGCACACCCCCAGTCCACACCTGTGTCCAATAATTAGGTGGCCCCTTTAGGGGCCTCAGGATAAAAACCAGAAAAAAATAAAGTTCACCTTGTTACATGTTCAGTTGTAACCTGTATAACATTTCTATTATAGTTTTTTTTTAGATGGAAGTCAAACATCACAGTCAAATCTGCATCAATCACTCTTTTCTTTTTAATACACGATGTGAAAACTTTGTTTCAGTTGATGCACATATGCAGAACATGGGAACAGATATGAGCATCTGCTGACATGCAAACTGAGCAGTGAAACAGAGATCTTTTTCATCTGCAAAGTTTAGTCTTTCTTTTAGTGATTTGGCCTCAGCTGGCGTCCCAAAGGCACAGACAGGGAGCAAATGACTCTTTAATGAGAAGCTGCAAATCTTTGATGCCGACTTATAACAAAAGACCAAGACGCATTTACCACAAGTATAGTTAGATCATAACTGTAAGCTTTGATAAAAGTGATCCACAGGAAAACGTTTTGTTAGATTTTATTGTTAATATGTTATTAATAGGAATCTTCCAGTTAGATAAATACTATTAAAAACTAAAAAGAGAAATTGAAGGTCAACTTCCCACAGAAAACAAAATAAAATGGATATTATTTAGTATAGACAGAATAATCTTGTTTCTATTCTGTCAGATAAATGCATCTAGACATTAAAGAAAAACACAATAAGAAACCTCAAACTCCAAGAATCAAAGTTACTTGAGCACAAGGGAGAAAAGCAAGTTTAACTGAAGATGTCCACCACCCTTCTCTTCTCAAAGGTCTGCTTCTCTCAGTGCTCCTTTTAGTAAATATTCAAGTAGGATGTTACAATTTCCAAACAGAGAGAAAAGTTCATTGGGGGGGTTGAATAATGAACCATTGAACCATTTGGGAGGATTCTCAGTTCAAACAGTATTCCTCATCAACTAAAAATAGTGTGTCGTAACCCCCTCATCCTAGCTGGGGATGAAAAGCAGATAAACAAACACAGAACTGTATTCTAAAAAGGTAAAAAGGTCAATCTAGGTTAACATTTAAAATACATTTAAACAACTGCATTTGAACAATGATAATTGAATCATTCAAAAAAATTAATTGTTTTATACTGTTACCGCAAAAGAGATTCAGTAAGTTCAGAAGATGGATGGAATTTATTTTATTGGAAAAAGATATGAACCAAGAGAGGCCAAGAGAATGGCAGAGAAGATAAAAGTTGTTTTAAAGTTAATTCGTTTCAAAGTTCTGGTTGTGACTTTTGTCTGACCGGATATTCTCACAATAAAAAATATAATGAAATCAGCACAACAGAATCTTCACGGAAAGAACTTCTTAAATGAACAGAAACTGTTGGTGATAAACACACCTTTAAGGAAAATATATTTTTGTAAAGAAAAATAATTATTCTAAATAAAAGATAGTGATGACCTATTTTATATTTTTGTATTTAGATTTTCTTTCTTTTGGGGACAAACTGGCTGTTATTGTATGATTGTCAAATGTCAATTATATATATATATATATATATATATATATTTTTTTTTTTTTTTAAATTGTGAATTTCTAATGCTTTTTTTTTTTTTATAAGACATACAATTTGTTAGGTTTTTATAGCTGCTGAGTTTTTGTCCAGGTTTGTGTTTGTTTGTATCACTGTGGTGCATCCTCATACAGTAATACACAGCTGTGTCTTCAGGCTGCAGATTCTGTCCTGTTATTGTCACTGTTCCTGCAGAAGTGTCTCTGCTGTAGCTGAACTTGTTTTTCAGAGCATCATTTTGATGGAAGCTCCCATCATTGAAAATATGAAAAATCCAGTCCATTGGTTTTCCTTCTCGCTGTCTGATCCAGCCTGTTGCATAGCTGCTATCAGTCAGGGAATATCCAGAAACCTGACAGCTGATGGTCAAAGACTGTCCAGGCTGAACAACCTTTGAGTCTGGCTGGATGAGATCAATACTGTCCACACCTGTGGAAACACAAACCAACATCATCTCCATCATTCATCTGAATCTGAAATGTTTCTAATCTGGTTATTGCTGTGAATCCACTGAAATCTCCTCACAGGATCCAGCTGTCAGCAGCAGCATCAGAGCTGCAGAGAACATGGTTGATGCTGAAGATGAACTCACTGAGGTCTTTCTGACTCACACACTCACACTTCACTTCCTTATAATAAAAAACACATTTGCATAACTTTAAATGAAAATTATATTGAAATAGTATGAATAAGTATATATATTTTTTAAGTATTTAATTTTCATTTAAAAATGACTGTTCATTTGTCACGTGTGACTTTAAACACATCATCAGTGTTGCTTCCTGAACACATCAGGGTGCTGCTGGTCTCTAAACAGAAACCCTACAGGAAAACCAAGGCTGATCAAACCCCAGCCTGTGTCCGAAAGGCATCAAATGTGTTTATAATTACTGCATTATGGTTCAACAGTTTACTAAAAATGAGGTTAATGAAGAAAATGACAACATTTAAGTTTGTCTTTTAGCTTTTTTGCTTCTCTAAACATAGAGATTTTAGAGATACATTTGTTTTCTATTTGCTTTAATTTATAAATGTATTTTTAAGTACTAGATAAAATGACAAAGCATCTGATAGTGTTTTAACATAAAAATTAGAATAGGAAATTGGGCCATAGTAAGAGAATGCTACTTTAATACATGTAATAAACAATTTTAAAAGCTTTGAAAAAATTTCATGTAAAAAGTGTCCTGACTGTTAATAATTCAATGTATTCATATTTTTAGTTTGATGGCTTTTTTTGTGGGATATTTTTTTCCTTTCCCTGCAGGCTGTCTGATCCAAGCTGTGTAGTGGCTGCTCACAGAATAAGAGACCTGACAGGTGATGGTCAGCCTCTCACCTGGCTGCAGACTCTCAGAGGTTGGCTGTGTCAGCTGTTCACACTTTACACCTGAAGAGGAAAAACAGTTTAATGGTTAATGGTGGAACAACAGTGAACAGTGTCTTTGTCTCAGTCAAACTCACAGGATCCAGCAGCCAGAAGCAGCAGCAGAGGAGCTACAGGAAACATGATGATGAAGATGAACTATCTCTGATGGGAGTAACTCTGCGTCTGTTGCAAATGGAAAGATTTTAAGCCTAAAAATAGGTATACAAGTTTACTATGCATAAAGAAAAATACATTAAAAGGTAGACCTCTATGTAAATTTAAAAATAAGGTTAGGCAAGAAGTTTTATTACACAGCTTCCAAAAATTAAACACTAATCCCAACAATGTTTTGTATCTAAATGAAATAATCTACCTAATTACATAATTTCTTATATATTGTCATTTTTCGACTCAGAAAAGACTAACAAGACATGCTGTATATGTATCACAATAGAACAATATATAAATAATGTGTCACTTCTCCATAATATTTAACAGATTTGAACAATTCCTGACCTTATTTGTTTGTTTCTTTGTTTTTTTAGGGTTACAATAGCTTTATGGTAAAAAAAAAAAAAGCTGTAAAAGTCATTTACAGCATAAAAACAGCAGTTTAAAGGATTAGTGGCTCTGAAGCATGAACCTTTAAAATCTTAACAATTTAATAAATAAAATGCCATAAAATAAGACAATCAATCATTGTTCCTGTTTATTGATCTAATGAATAGGTTTCATTTTGCTTTGAAATTAGTTCATTTTGTAGCACTTTAAAATGCAATTATTTAAATAATTTATTATAAAACAAAATACATAAAATACCCAGATGCTCTGATTTTAAAATTGTCATTTTCTAAAATACCTTTTTTTTTCTATCCATCTTTCTTAGCTAATTCCCACACAGGGACTCATATCTATACAGTCTGGCACTGGCTGACGAAGACGAGCACAGCACACACTCAAAAAAAGGAAATTACCAGCCAATTAACTCGACGAAAATGTAACTTGTCATTTCAACCAGAAAATTCTATGTTTGTAAATCATATGTGAATTAAACATGTTGATTGTACATAAAAATAATCAATTTAATAGTTACTAATTTCAATCATGTTGTATCCAACATGATACATTTAAATTGGATTACATTAGTAATCGCAAGGAATTGTACAGATTGGGGTCTAAGTGTGAGTTTTTGTCCATGGGTTTTGTTGTCTAGCTGGTTTAGTCTGTTTTAACAATTAATTTAAACTGTTAAATTATTTTTTTTTGTGCACCACGAGTTAGAGTGTGGGAGAGGATGATGACCAAGTCCCTTGTGCATTATTTTTCTAATGCCTCAATACTCAAAACAGAGTTCAAGACATGTGAGCTCCTTCCTCGAAATGTGTGACATTGCGGAACATTTCATGTCTTTGATATGGAAATTACAATACCCATTAGTTGAACACCAGAAAAGTATATAATTTCAGTTATATAAATGAATTTAAAGAAGAAATAACGTAAAATTTAAGTCAAATAGTCTTAATTCAATTACGTCTTATCAATTGAAGTGATTCATGTAAATTGGATCCACTTTTTTCTTTTTAGAGTGAGCAACAATATTAAGTTAAAGTTGGGTCAAACTGTAGTTTTTAAATTGAATCAACTTAAATGTATTAGGTTGAACCTAAATACATTAAGTTGACCCAACCTAGGTACATTGAGTAGGACCAATATGATGCATTTTTGTTCAAGTAAACTATCTAATCAGGTGGAAATCCTTTCCCTAGTTTTTTTATGTTCATTTAAAGTGACTGTTTTTTAATGCAGGTAGAGTAAAGAGGTGGGTGCCAAATAGGATCGGATGACCTTCATGCTGCTCTTGGCTGCTTTAGAGCACGCCATCGGATAAAACCTCTTATTTTGTAGTTCTGTAGCTGCTACACTAAGAAAACATTACTTTCAATATGATTTTTATTTTTCCACATAATGAACTTTGTCCACACTTTGCATCAAGTGCAGGCACCTGTCCCCATAACCCTCCCAGTCCACCAGGCACTGGACACCTCAGCCCACGAGATGGGGTGGCGGAGGAACCTCAATAGCAGCAGGAAGGGGACCCATCCTCTCAGACTTTAACTTGCTCACAAGAAACACTGGACGAACTCTCGGGGCAGAGGAGAGGTGTAGCTTTACTGCCACAGGGTTGATGATCCTGTTGATCGTGAAGGGGCCGATGAAGCGTGGATGCAGCTTCTTGGAGCCACCCTTCAGGGCAATGTCCATGGAGTTAAGCCAAACCCTGTCCCCCACCTTATACTCAGGAGCAGGTGTTCGTCGACGATTAGCCACTGTGTAGCACCTAAAATGCAAAGTTGGACCAGAATAGTTCTAGGATCAGAGGAGCAGTTGAATATACTAAATTAAATAAATAAACCACAGACCACAATTATGATTTTTTTTTTTCGTTTAACTTATTTATAAATGGATACTAATTAACAAAAACACTTTCAAATGATTATAGAACATGAACAAGTAAACCTGATAACCCAAATAAAACTTCTGTAGCAAGAAAATTGGTTAACCCCGGGGTTGATCAAATTTTACCTTGCAAGGTTTTCAGAGAAAATACTCTTAGTTCAATTAACCTTAATGTTCCAATTTTAAACCTGATATACCAGGTTGGTTCACAAAAAATAATGCAATGAAAATAGATAAAATTATCTTAATCAAAACAGTATCTCAAAAAAATGAAATACAAATCTGTTCCGTCCTCGAGCAGTTCTTTCAGGTCCTGGAGATTGGGCACCTGTGGAATTAAGGTTTTCACTCTCATACCATGATTGAACGCAGTGTTTAATTTCTCCTTTGAGGCAATCAGAATTCCAGGGCTCTTTTAAGGTTGCTTCTTTTCAGACTCCAGTTGGGTGGCTCGCCATCACCATCCTTCCGTTATTTGCTGCGGTGTGGGAACTTGGCACTAACAATGGTGGTGAATTCACACAAACGGGGAAAGAAAAACCTGACCTTTGAAATGTGAAACAAAACAAAAATGTGTTATCTGGGAGGGAATATCTCAAAGCTCAAAGAAAAGCGTCTTTCTTTCTTTCTAGGGAAATCATAAAAGAATGGGGACAACTCGCTCACGTTCTCTTCCAACAGTCTGAGGTCCAGCTCACAGATCTCACAACTCACGTATCCCTCCGCGCATGTTCTTATGTACTTTCCAACCTACAGGATTAAAAAAAAACATATCTCACCATAGCCTCTCCTGATTTTTCAGCAACTGAATCCTGAACCTGCTCCAGATGCGCTGACACTGCAGTATGACTGCTGCTGGACCAGTTGTGGACGCCAACTCCTCCTTGTGGGGAAGGGAAGAGGCTGATACCCATAAGCAGCCTGAAAGAGAGAAAGAACCCATTGGAAATCACCAAGGAGTTATGGGCATACTCAGCCCAGGGTAGCTGAGTTGACCATGTGCTGGAGCTCCTGGAGCTCATGGCACATGGCATATTTCTGACCTCAGCCTCTCTTCTTCCACTGTTTCCCATAACTTTATTGTTTGACTCATCAGCTTCTTCGGTTTCTACAGCTCTGCACGTCTCCTTTGTTCCTATAAATAAGTTAAAAATAAATTTGTGATTGACATACTGATTTGGCTTTGGTTTAATGTCGAACTCAACCCTCTACATGGGACTGACACACAAAAAGCATTGGATTGTGCCCCCTTGTGGTGGAAGAGGATACAGACCTCACTTTACAACGTTTTTGGATAACAAAAACCTGATCAAACCCCAGCCTGTATGCCAGTAGTATTTTACTGCTTTCACATGTTGAGAATCCTGACTTATTGTTTCATTTATTTACTGAAAATGCAGTTAATAATGTTACAGTGAAGAAAAAGGACAATATAAAAAATGTGGTTCTCTTTTTTTTCCTCAAACACACCATTACAAGATTTGTTATTTAGATTTGAAAAGCATTTCAACCTGCTTGTTTGATTCAGTCAATATGAAAAATGTCCAAAAAAAGGACTTTGCTGCAAATAAAATAAAATGTTTTATGTTAATAAATTCAAACACAAAGCATAATGGGATGTAAACTCGTGAATAATATAAAAAATACATCTCATAGTAAATGGTGATATGAAATATTAAAGTTTTTTCTAGTTTAAAAAAAAGAAAATATCAAATCCAATTGAACTGAATTTCATGTGGTGTTTTTGTACAGAGTTTCTGTCTCTTGAGTCTCTGTGTCTCTCGCACAGTAATAAACAGCAGAATCCTCAGCTCTCAGACTGTTCATCTGCAGATACACCTGCTTTCTGCTGTTGTCTCTGGAGATGATGAAGCGGTTTTTCACTGACTCTGAGTAGTAGATGCTGCTGCTGTCAGAGCTGATATAAGCGATCCACTCCAGTCCTTTTCCAGGAGCCTGTCTGATCCAGCTCATGCCATAGCTGCTGAAATCAATCCCAGCGGCTGAACAGGTCAGTCTGTGGGATTCTCCAGGTCTTTTAACCTCAGATTCAGACTCAGTCAGAGTCTGTCCATCAACAACTGGGAAGGAAAATCAGAAAACTGAAATTTATAGTAAGGAAAACATCAGAAATCTACAATATCTTCATGATGATGTTCACCTGCATAACAGAGAGTTAAAAGCAGCAGTCCTGTCCTACAGTCCATCATGTTCAACTGAGTTCAGTGTCTCTGCTGTCATCTCTGCTGTCAGATAAATAGAGGAGGAAGACGTCCAAGACATCCTCACACAAGACATTCAGCTCCATCAGAATTCACATCTGCATCAGGAAAGACTTTTTTTCTGATCCAATGAAATTATTCCACTTTTACTTATACATTTTAAGTTTAGTTAAGAATATATTGTTTGATTGATTTGATTTGATTCATTGATTTATTTCAAATATTGAAGTCAATGCAAGATATAATTTACACATATTTATCAAACTCATTACAGAAATCATGAAATGCATAGATTAAAACAACTGAAACTGAAAATAAAACAAACAAAAAAAGACAATTAAATCACATTTGCTTAATTACAAACAATGATCATTAACTAAAGTCAAGAAGAGTTTGATTTACTGCTTGAAAAACAGTAGGAAGGAGCAAGTTTATATAATCCCAACCCTTCTGAGTTAATTCATTTTATAGTTTTAGTTTTTGTAATCCGGTTCTCAATAGATAGATTATTTTCAAGTTACAAAATCCAGAGCCTAATAATGATTGATCATCTTCAGAAAACATTGATTCATGATTTCAGTAACAGTAACCATTATGTAATAATCATTGATTATCATTAGAACACATTAAACCAGTAATTATTGCAACACATTAGAGATCAATTCCAGAAAATAAATATCGTATTGATTGCTGTTAAAACATCTCAGTAATCACTATTACACATTACACAATGGAATACTCATTGGTTGTAAAATAAAAGGTTTGGATGTCTTCCACTGTTGAATTCCTGTCACACTTTTATTTAATCAAATTTTATTAATTATTATTAAAATGTGTTTAGAATCATTACTTTATGTCTGAACAGTTTACTAATAATGAAGTTGTTGAAGAATAACAACATCAAAAACTGTCTTGTACTTTTTTTTTTTGCTTTCCTAAACATAGTACATCAGCAAGTGCTATGAGTACTTGGTGATGCCCTTTAAACTGTCCAACGCCCCTGCAATGTTCCAAGGACTAATTAACGACGTGTTACGGGACTTCATTCATCATTTTGTGTTTGTATACTGGCTATACTGGCTTTTGTTCTTATATAAGACTGAAAAATGTGAATTTCACTCCACTTGTGTTTCTTTTTTGGGGTTTGTCATCGCAGGAAGGGAGGTGCGACCTGATCCTGCTAGGGTAACGGCGGTTGTGGATTGGCCCACCCCTACTAACCGAAAACAATTACAACGGTTTTTAGGGTTTGCTAATTTCCTGCGTCGATTCATCCGCAATTTTAGTTCTGTTGCTGCAGCTCTCACGAGTTTGACCTCAACTTCCTCTGTGTTTCAGTGGACAAAGGATGCTGAGGCGGCTTTTGTTAAGCTTAAACATTTGTTCACCACCGCGCCTGTCCTGGTCCAACCAGATCCTTCCAACCAGTTTATTGTAGAGGTTGACGCTTCTGATATTGGGGTAGGGGCCGTATTGTCTCAGCGGTCGAGCACGGATGGAAAACTCCATCCGTGCGCCTTTTTCTCTCGGCGGCTTACTCCAGATGAGACTAACTATGATGTAAGGGACAAGGAACTCCTGGCCATTAAATTAACCCTGGAGGAATGGAGACACTGGTTGGAGGGGGCTACTCAGCCGTTTGAGGCCTGGACCGATCGCAAGAACCTCTCTTATATACGGACCACCAAACGGTTGAACCCCAGGCAGGCAAGGTGGTCGTTGTTCTTTACTTGGTTTGATTTTGTTGTGTCTTACCGCCCTGGCTCCAAAAGTGTTAAACCTGATGCCCTCTCTCGGCAGCAGGAATTAGTCATAAGGGAGCAGCAGCCCACTACAGTCATTTTTGGGCGTATTGGGCACCCTCTCTAGCCGGTTGGAGAGGGACATCAAGGCTGCTCAGGTTCAGAAGCCAGACCCAGGTGGGGGTCCACCCGATAGACCGTTCGTCCCTAGGATCTGTCGGAGCCAGGTTTTTCAGTGGGCCCATGCTACACGCCTCACCTGTCACCCCGGGGTCCGCAGAACCATTTCCTTCCTGCGCCGACGGTTCTGGTGGCGCAGTCTAGCTCAAGACACCCGGGAGTTCATTCCTGCCTGCACGATATGTGTACAGAACAAAGCCAGCAACCAACCACCGACTGGGCTCCTACTCCCCTTACCTGTCCCAAGCCGTCCTTGGTCCCATGAAGCCTTGGACTTCGTCACCGGCCTGCCATCCTCAGCTGGTAGAACTGTAATAATGACTGTGGTGGACCAGTTTTTGAAGGCAGCATAACAGAGAGTTAAAAGCAGCCGTCCTGTCCTACAGTCCTTCATGTTCAACTGAGTTCGGTGTCAAATGCAATTTTAAAGACAATACAGTGATCCCTCGCTGTAACGCGGTTTACTTTTCACGGTTTTGCTACTTCACGGATTTGCATCCTACATTGTGTTCTGCATTCTGATTGGCTAAAACGTCACTCCGCTTCTTCTCTACATTTGCGTCAATAACGTTGCAGTTTAATATGTACACGTACGTAGCTTACCAAATTTACATTACGTACATGCAAATTCTCTTGCTGGTGGCATGTCAGTGTATATGGATCTTTTTGCAAAGAAGAAAAAAGAGCAACAACTGCCTATCACTGTCTTCTTCTCCCAAACAAACACAGCTGCACCGCGGGCTTCAAAAGAAGAAAACACTGCAGAGAGGAGTCAGGATGCAGCGGCTCAGTCTGAAGAGCAGTGAAACACACCGGAGTCACTATTTGTCTGACTGTACTTTGTATTTTTTTCATAATCATTTTACATTTTCTCCGGTTTAATCCAATTACTCGGGTTGCGGTGGGCGGGGCTGATCTCCGCAATTTGAAGCCTTCTGTTCACATTGATGATTACAATTATTACTTGACAACACAGAAGTTATTTGTTGAAAAATAAAGTTTCTAAAGTACTTTTATTTGTGAAACAAATTCTTAAACCTGTAAAATGATTTGTTCTTTCTTTTCAATGTATAATAGAGTACTTAATTGTATAATAATTGGAGAAAAAAAATGTTTCTACCTCACAGATTTGCCTATCACGGGTTCTTTTTGGAATGTAACCTCCGTGAAAAACAAGGGTTTTGTTACGGTTTCTGTTTCTTTGCCCTTGTGCTTTGTTTCCTTTTTGTTCTGTGATGTTTTGAGTTTAACTTCCTGTTTTATTTTGTAGTGTTTCCTGGTTTGTTGTAGTTTTGAGTTTTACTTTGGTCCCCATCCTTCCTGAGTGTTTCCACCTGTGTCTCGTTTGTTTGCATGTATTTAAGTCTTGTCATTCCCTTCCTCCTGTGCTGGTCCATAGTATGTAAGTCTGCTCTCCCTGTTTCGAGTCTTTCGAGTGTTTAGTGTTTCGAGTTTCTAGCCTGCCGTATGCAGTGGTTTTGGTTTTGTGTCTTTAGTTTTGTTTATTAAAGCCCCCGTTCCCCTGCAACCTCCTGCCTCCTCTCCTTCTCTGCACCTGGGTACGCCCTCATCCGCTCCCCGTGACAGGTTTACTGTAATAAGATACTCAGTTCACCTTTACTCACTTACCTTTTTTTTTAAAAATATTTTTTAACTTTGAGATAAGAAGTGGAGATTGGGAAACGACATATAAATGTTACTTTACTGAAGTTAATAAACATTTTAAAATGCTTTGATTTTTTTTTTATATAAAAGTTGTTTTTTTACATCTCAAGTTGTTCATGTATTTATGCAGGACTTACTTTTTTAAACTGAATTCTATCTGAAATTGAAATTTAAATAAAATCAAAGCATAAATAAACACATATTAAAGTTATTCCATGTACTTTTTTCAATTCAATCTTTCTTTAGTGTGAGCAAAGATTTCATGACTCATCATCAAGCCAAGTTTCTATTCCAATTCGTATTCATGTCATTTCAGGTTTATTAATGTTAGAGGTTTGGGAGTCGTGGGGTTAAAGTCTTTGTTTAGGTTTATGTCAGGAAACCTTTTCTGAAAATGGACTGTAAAGAACGGCTGTTGGTTTGTTCACAGTATTCCAGACAAAAAAAAGATTCATTAAGACTTAAAGTAAAAAAAATTATCCTTTAACATTTTACTTGCAAAGAAGGAGTGAACAGACAATGAAATATTCAATCTGCACACTGAAGGTGCATTTGAAAATCACAATTACTTATACTGTTTTATACAAACATACACACACTAAAGATTTAGTAACTTCCCACAACTGCACGTCTCTGATCTTCAGTTCCCAGTGATGTGGGGTCAGACGGGTTTGTTTGCTGGGGTTTGTTTTGAAGTCGCTGTATGTAGGTGCAGACATCTGTCTTAATAAAAACAACAGACAATATGGTGCCTAAAATTTCTGTCAAAATAAACTATGATGAGTCAAAGAAAAAGTCAGAAACAGCCAGCATTTTGAAGAAGTATAAATTGGTATGATAACATGATTTAAACTGACTAATTTAAAGACTGTATCTCATCCCAATCCACTCCAGTCCTTTCCCTGCAGGCTGTCTGATCCAAGCTGTGTAGTAGCTGCTCAGAGAATAAGAGACCTGACAGGTGATGGTCAGCCTCTCACCTGGCTGCAGACTCACAGAGGCTGGCTGTGTCAGCTGTTCACACTCTACACCCGGAAAAGAGGAAAATGTTTCATTAGAAATATATTTTTTACCTGTCAGAGTTCATAAAAATACAGCAGTTGTTTTTTGTAGATGTGAGGAAATTGTGCTTTGCATAAAATAGTTGGGTGTTCCATTTTCATACATGGAAACTCCATCAAAATCTTCAACATTCTACAAAATAAAAGTCTTAAATGATGTTGTGAAAGTCAATGTTTGACTGAAAAACTAATTAGGCATTGGTTTCAGCAGTTACATATCTTGTAGTTATTACATAAATGAGGAACCATTTATTGTCAAATTTATGACGCATCTTAAGAAAGTTTTTAAAAGCTAACAATTTGGGATTTTTAATAAAAAAAACAGCTTAATCTAATTCTGTACTAATAAGATCCTTTATTGAGAAAAGGTTATCTGTTTTGTTTCTGTGTGGTGTTTTTGTACAGAGTTTCTGTCTCTTGAGTCACTGTGTCTCTCGCGCAGTAATAAACAGCAGAATCCTCAGCTCTCAGACTGTTCATCTGCAGATACACCTGCTTTCTGCTGTTGTCCCTGGAGATGGTGAAGCGGTTTTTCACTGACTCTGAGTAGTAGATGTAGCTGCTGCCATCACTGATAGTAGCAACCCATTCCAGTCCTTTTCCAGCTGCTTGTCTGATCCAAGCGTTCCAGGGATCACTACCAAACCCTGAATATGTACAAGTCAGTTTGTGGGGTTCTCCAGGTCTTTTAACCACTGATTCAGATTCAGTCAGTTTTTGACCTTCAGTACCTGCAGACACAAAACTCATTATTTATTGCAGTCTAATCTTTCCTCTTTCCATCAGTTTATAAAATATGTTTCCTACCTGTCCAGTTAAAGATCAGGATAAGAAAAGTAACCACAAAGTCAAGTTTATTCATTGTAGCTGCAGTCATTTCTCTGTGTCCAGTCTAGAGAGTCTGTCAGTGATTTTCAGTGTCTTATCCTCTTTAATACACAAGGAAACACGGAGGCAGATTGTGTTTGCCTCAACTCCTCCTCTTCCTCTCAAACAAAAACCTATGATTAGTCATTAATTTTCTGTATTCACAATCTTTTTATTTTTGGATGTTGGTTTTTGGAGTATTTTTCTGTTTTAAATTATTTTACCCTTATTTTTTTTGTTTGTTTTAATATATTTTCCTTGTTTCGAAATAAAGTAGAGAAACACTGAAAAGAAACTGGTCTTGTTGACATTAGCAACTGTAAAAGAAAGGACAGAAAAGGATTGACAACTAAAATTCAGAATATCCAAAATATGACAAGTTAATGAAAAACACAAAATGCAATAAATGACAACAACAACCCACAGCTGCAGATCAGTATTTCAATTAGTTTTTAAACATTGTTCACAGAAATGAGATTCGGTAAAGACTTTAAAAAGTTTGAATTATGATTCAAAACAATCACATACACTTCTGTCATTTTGTGTAAAAAATAACATTTTCTTCAGTTGCAATTACTTAGAATTTGGTCGGGTTATATTTTTACTATGTTTGACAGAAAGTCATCACAGATTTTTTGTTTTCAATATAACTCTTTACCTTAATATGTGAAGCTAAAATTTTCATCATTGTTTTCTTTGTTCAGTCATACATTTGTTATCATAAAGATTATAAATTGAAATTGCATTGTTCATAGAGCTGGTCTTTGTCACTGGTAGTGTTAGAGCGCCTCCTCTGGTGGATTCCTGTTACAAGTTTTCCAGCTGTGGGGTGTTGGTCATGGTAAGAAAAATCCGTGAGTTGGGAGAGATTTTATAAATCACAGACAAACTTTAAGGCATCAAAAATTACAGACAACCAGTCAAGCCTCGAACTCCCACCAGAAACAGTTCAGTCAAATTTATTTCTAAAATCTAGTCTTAAAGTGAGGTGAGGGAGTGAGCTAAGGGAGATCTGTGCCCATTTTTGTGAGGGGCTGACCCCTGAAGAATTCAAGCTTTAGTGTAAGAAATTCAAAATGTTGGGATGCATGGTTTGTTTTTAGGTAGATAACTACACCTCCTCCTTTTTGGGGGACAATACATTAAAACACGTTGTAGTTGAAAACGGACAGTTCTAAAACGGACTTGTGTTTCAGATATTAAAAGGATGCCAGCGTCAGTATACTATAACTTCCTCTCCAGTGAAATACATCAAAGATAATTTATTAGTTCATAAATTAAATAATTATCTAGTTTCAAATAATTGTTGATTTATTGTTTATGAGTAAACTAAATGTTTGATAGATGTGGATGAACACGTTTACTGTGATCATCCATCCATTTTCCAAGCCCACTATCCACGTTTTGGAGGTCACCAGATCCTCTCCAC
>JALJSC010000335.1:0-182699 GCA_023969325.1 Oryzias curvinotus | reverse complement strand
GGGAGGTCTCCGTGTCTGCCGTGTTTAAACAGAGAGCTTGAAAAGAAATAAAAAAAAGAATCAAAAAACAAGTTGCGCTGTCCACGTTCCAAAAGCACAAGAAACATGCGTCCGATGAAACCAGCCGCTGGTTACACAGAACAGTCTCAAAACTTCATAGAGGTATTCCTTGCATTTTTGAACTGATATAGAACAAAAAGAGTTCTTATTCTTTTGGACTTTATTTTCACTGATATAAAAAATATTCTTTAGTGTTTTTTCCATTCAAGGTCCTGGATTTATGATGTGAATTGGCTCCATCTGTCATGAAGGGGTTATTTATAGTTACTTGCATGATACTTTAACCTGTAACCTTCTTAGTTTTCTTTTTTGATCATATATCGAAAAAAACTCTTTTTAATCCTCATAAAATACCACAAACTGTTGTGTTACAGTAAGACGTTTCTAGACATACCTGAAGGCAGGAACCATAGTCTCTCCTCATATGACACATCCTGAAGAGTTTTGGAAGAAGTCCAAGTTGGTTGTACTACGAGCAAAGATGCTTGCAGGAGACAAACTATTTACATGAAGCCAATACTGAGGTTACCACTTCCCCCACTTCTCAAAGGGAAATACAGTCTTTCTCTGAGGCACATGACAAGAATTTGTTCATAGTTTCAACAGAATTGTAGTGATCTGCACTATATACAAACATTTCTAAGTCGACTACATGACTCGGGGGTGACAGGATGAACCATTTCTCCGGTATCCGGGGAGGAGGGGGGGTGGACTAAAGACGCAACAGAGTGGATGTAAATTACGGCCGTGAGACGGACGGCCCACGAAACACAAAGGAGACGCACCGCAGACAGATCACAGTGAGTTCTCACTAAAGTCACGTTATGACTGTAGACAGAAACATTAGTCCAACCTGTTGTATGTTTGTGGGGGTTAACATGTTCTTTTGTGATGAATAAAAGGTTTTTCTTTCAGTTTTCTACTTTGAAACTAAATCTATTCTGAGCTCTAGTTCTAATTGGAGGATGGCTTTCCCGTTCACTGAATGCTGTTGCTTAGCAGCAAGATGCTCGTATCAACATCTTTACATTAATAGGTCTTGGCACAGACGGTCCTTTGTCTCACCTTATTTCCTCCCACTAGTTCAGCCGAAGAAAAAAAGTGACAAATTGGAAAGGTTCCCATTTGTGTCTCTAATATCTGCTCACAGTCAAAGTAAGAGATAGGATTTTGGCAAGAAAAACCGCCAAATGTTACAAATAGTAGTGCAAACAAAAAATGAGATCAGACTGAGACAGTCACAGTGGTGGAACCATAACCATAGATGAAGAACACATTGTGACAGAATGGATGCAGCAGGAAGAAATGGTCCCTAAAGGGGAAAGGACATATTGACCTGCGATTTCTCTGACCAAATAAAGTCCATAAATTAAGGTTTAAAGATCTGCTGGATCCACCTACTGGACAAACGATGCCCCTGCAGGCACACATTTAAGCCCTAACATAAAGAAAGTCCACAATGCTCACTGAAATGACTTGAAACGTTCAAATGTAACTGTTTAAAATTAAATCATCAAAATCAGCCATTACCTTTGAGTTGTTGATGAACAGAATTATTTAAAAAACCAAACTAATGAAACAGGGCTGGACTAAAATGGTGGGACCTCCATAAAAGACTGAGAACTAATTGCCCAGGGGGTCATGATGAACTCAGGTTTGTCCTTTCATTAACATCACAGCTGTTTTCAAACCCAGAATCAGTCAGTCTGCCTATTTAAAGGGAGACAAATAGTCACGTTGCTGTTTGGTGGAAAGGTGTGAACCACACTGAACATGGACAACAGAAAGCCAAGGAGAGAATTGTCCCAGGACATTAGAAACACAATTACAGACAAACATGGTAAAGGTAAAGGCTAGAAAACCATCTCTAAACAGCTTGAAGTTCCTGTGACCACAGTGGCACATATTATTCAGAAGTTTCAGACCCACGGGACAGCAGCCAACCTCCCTGGACGTGGATGGAAGAGGCACATTGATGACAAATGGAGGAGACGGATAGTTGGAACTGGATCCAAAGAGCCCAGAACAACCTCCAAAGACATTAAAGGTGAACTCCTAGATCAAGGTACATCAGTGTCAGATCACACCATTCATGGTTGTTTGAGCCAGAGTGGACTTCATGGAGACGACCAAGGAGGACACCACTGTTAGAAGGAAATCAGAAAAAAGCCAAAAATGCATGTTGACAAGCCACAAAGCTTCTGGGAAAATGATGAGACCAAACTGGAGCTTTTTGGTGAGGCCCATCAGCTCTATGTTGGTAGACTCAAACATGAAGCATCAACCAAAAGAACACTGTCCCTACTGTGAAACATGGAGGAGGCTCAGGTCTGGTTTGGGGCTGCTTTGCTGCATCTGCCACAGGGGGTCTGGAAGTTGATCAAGGTCAAATCTCCAGATGATCAAGGCATTCTGGGTAGAAATGTGCTGCTAGTGTCAGAAAGCTTGGTCTCAGTCTCAGGTCATGGGTCTTCCAACAGGACAACCATCCAAAACACACAGCCAGAACCCCCCAGAATGGCTCAGAGAAAAGCGTTGGACTATTCTGAAGTGGATTCTATGAGCCCAGATCTGAATCCCATTGAACATCTGTGGAAGGAGCTGAAACATGACATTTGGAGAAGACACCATCAAACCTGAGACAACTGGAGCAGTTTGCTCATGAGGAGGGGGCCAGAATACCTGTGGACAGGTGCAGAAGGCTCAGTGACAAATACAGAAACCGTTTAATTGCAGTGATTGCCTCAAAAAGTTGTGCAACAAAATATGAAGTTATGGGTACCATCATTTTAGTCCAGCCCTATTTCACTAGTTTTTTTTTTTTAATCATTCTGTTAATCAACAATTCTAAAGTAATGGCTGATTTTGATGATTTAATTTTCAATACATTTACATTTATTGTTACTTTTGAACGTTTCAAGTCATTTTCGTGGTTATTGAGGACTTTCTTTCTGTAACAATTTTGTCCATCACTGTAGGTCCATTTTGGAATTCGTAACATAAAACATTAAGTTCTACTAATTATGTCTTTTAAAATTTAAACAACAAAATAACAGAATATTTTATTCGAAATATAATAATATGTAAAATGATAAGTTGTCTGTGTCTTCCTGGTTTTATGTGTAAATATCTGTACAAAACTGACAAAAGACCAAACCTTCCAATATTGAGGAACAGGGACTGTTCAATCCGTCTACTTGGTAGCAGAAAATAAACCTGAGTGGTTTAACTGTAACGTAGTAGTGACGTACTGAGAGAGAACAACTGTGTGAATGACCGTTGCCGTAGGAGACGAGGAGTTCAGCACGGAAACAGAAGGAGGTCAGCATTGAGAGCAGGAAGTGAGAAAAATTGATGGAGGAAGACTGTGAACGAGCAGGAATGGACGGACGGGAAAAAGGAGAAGACAGGCCGCCAGAGCAGAAAGAGTCATATGAGGCACAGAAACAGAGAATCCTTTGGGGAGTGACCCCTTTTTCAAATAAATGCAAATGAACTGCGTCACATTAACGCTGGAGCAAAGAATGCTTTCAATTGGACCTCTGATTTGAGATATTCCTGTCATTGAACTGAAATAAACAACATCACTAAATCTCCAAGGTTTCCGTCCAGCTTCTTCTTGATATTTTTACTTTTTAAGCTATTTTAAAGATTGAAATGACCAAGAAAACAAACTAAACTAAACAGTCTCTTTATTCCCCTGGAGGAGGAATAATAATTAATAATATTAATAATAATAATTCATCAGCGTGTGCTGATGACTGTCTGTCTTCAATGCAAATAAAAGCAGAAAATAGCATAAAAAGATTGTTTAGTCCAGAGTTATAGATCCATCCATCCATCCACCCATCCATCCATCCATCCATCCATGCATCCACCCACCCATCCATCCATCCACCCTTCAAACCATCCATTCCATCCATCCATCATCCATCCATCCATCCATCCATCATCCATCCATCAACCTCATCATCCAATTCCAGCTCATTCCATCCATCCATCATCCATCACATCATCCATCCACCATCCCATCCATCCATCCATCCATGCATCCACCCACCCATCCATCCATCCATCCATCCATCCATCCACCCATCCATCCATCCATCCACCCATCCATCTATGCATCCATCCATCCATCCACCCATCCATCCATCCATCCATCCATCCATGCATCCATCCATTCATCCATCTATCCATCCATCCATTCATCCATCCATCCACCCACCCATCCATCCATCCATCCATCCATCCATCCATCCATCCATCCATCCATCCACCCATCCATCCATCCATCCACCCATCCATCCATCCATCCATCCATGCATCCACCCACCCATCCATCCATCCATCCATCCATCCATCCACCCATCCATCCATCCATCCACCCATCCATCTATGCATCCATCCATCCATCCACCCATCCATCCATCCATCCATCCATGCATCCATCCATTCATCCATCCATTCATCCATCCATGCATCCATCCATGCATCCATCCATCCATCCATCCACCCATCCATCCATCCATGCATCCATCCATGCATCCATCCATCATCATCCATCCATCCATCCATTTTCAGATCTCACTATAACTCCTTTTGTAGTGTGGAGGTCTTAGGGGCCAACCCACAACTAGTTGTTAGTTTTTGGTATGTGAATGTGTATCTAAAGCAGCACATTTTCTTATGTTGGACTTTCTATTATAGAAACACAAATGCGTGATATTTGCATGTTTCCTGATGATCATTTTGTTTGTGGTACGATCCAGTTGGCTTTCACAGATGGTTGGTTCACCAGACAAATGTCATGCTGAAAATGTCACACAAAGCCAGAGCTGGATGGCCGCTCTGCTGGTAGACCTCCAGGGAGTCTGCACTCTGTTCAGAGTGCTTGTTTTGTGCATATGCTATTTAAAAACATAAAACATTGAGCTTTTACCACCAGTTGCTAAGCTGCTCAGTTAAAACAACCTCATCCTTTGACTCCAGTGGAATCGCAGCGTGGCATCTTTGATGAGAAATATTTAAATCTGCTCTCTGCTCAAACACATCAGGCTAACAAAAAGTGTCACACTGCATGAAGCTGCCATTTACAGTGTATGCACAAAGATTTTAGAATCTGAGACTGTTTTCTATCCTAAGACGAATACGTTTCTGAAGTTTTTTGACACCTAATCTCAAAGCCAATATGACACCTGTGTGTGTGTTGATAGCTTTGTTTTCCCACTTTAGGGCCTGGAGTTTGGTTTTCTGCCTCAATTTACAGTTATGGTCTACAGCCAGTAAAGGAATTGATCCCAGCAGCTCAAATGTCCACTCCCTATGATTGGTTTCTAAGATAGATGAAGTCTTTTGATAAAATAAAGAGATAATCAAGAATAATGTGTATGAAAGTTTCCCCGACTTCCTGAAGTAAGGTTCCTGCTGTTATCTAGTCTTTTTTTAGCTAATGGCTAACAGCTGTTGTTTGCAATCAGAACTTTGAATGAATCAAAATAACTTTAACTTTAAACACAGCATCGGGTCCAAAAACCTTCTCTAAATTGTCCCTAGGTGTGGATGTGAGGGCGCATGGGGGTGTCATTGTGGCCCTGCGACAGACTGGAGACCTGTCCAGGATGTCCATTAAGGAACAAGGATAGGCTCCAGCAGCCTGGTGACCCCAAAAGGGACAAACCGGATCAGAACATGAATGAATGAGCATGGATGCTTGGGGAGGTTAAACTTTAGTCTAGCAATGGTTCTAAAGACACACTGTTTAGTTTCCAAACTGAATCATTTCAATGTAGTGTATGTACACCAATACAATATATTTTCTTGTGTTTATCTTTAGTGAAAGAAAGAAAAAAATGTTCAAAAAAACATTGAAGACATGTTCATGTTTTCCATTGACCCCCTTTAAAGCAGAACAATACGTTGCAATATTTAAAATAATTTCTGCTTAAATTATACGTTAAAATAAATAAATAAACATAAAATCCCATGTAAACATGAACATTTAGAAAATACATTAACAAAAAAGTAAACCTTAACCAAAAAAAGCATTTTCCCCGTCAGTATTTTTAGTGCCTGTGTTCCATTTTCTGTCATGGATTCATTCATCTTACTCTGCCCCCCCCATCATCTGCCTTTGTCCATTTCCCCCCTTCATCACCATCAGTGTCATCGCTCGAGGTTTTTCTCTCATTCTGTTTTTCTTCGTCTTGGTCTTCTAGTTTGTCCAGAGTTCCTTCATCCTCTTGTCCAAACACTCTGATCTGAGGCCACAAAGACCTTTACCGACGCGATAAAGAAGCTCATTTCACTGATGGATGATTCCTCCTTAAGCCCACAGATGGAATTATTTATTTTATGGAACAGAGAAGTTAAAATCTTCCACGGCTTCACCTGTTAGCTGATGGTTGAGCAGCAGAGCAGACGCTCGTCACGGCTTTGTTTTCCCGCCTGATGTATTATTGGCTAAAATGTGTCTCCCCCTCAGGTTTCTGTGGCAGTGGATGAATTAGGAAGGTGAGTGCATGAGGGTGAGGATGTTGTTCATGTCGCAACCACAGGGTCCAGAGAGACAGAGCACCCGACACACGAGTTTAAATCAACCTGGAGAAAGGAAAAAACAAACTACACACAAGCCTCAAGACTCACAACCTGCAACACCATTTCATTATAAAATCCATATTACTATTTTCAGTGTTTTTATTTATTTATTTTTTTTAACTTGTCCTGTCCAACAGCTGGGCAAACAGATGAGAGCTGAAGGCCTCTTGTGTTGGACATATTTTACTTTAACAACAGGGGTTATGAATCTATGACAAACCAGAGGAATGTCTGAATAAACCCCTTTAGGAATCCAGGCCAAACTTTATTAAATTCCATCATGTTTGAAAATCTTTGGTGCTGGACCGGACGGAAAAGGAAAGGAGGGAAGAAGAGAGAGGGATGTTAGAGAGGAGGGGGGATAGGAGGGTGATAATAGGAGGGGGGGGGGGGGGGGGGGTAGAACCATGAAGCAGCCTAAAGCAACAACTTTACTGGATGTTTATCATTACGGTAAGGTTCAAGTGTAATACAAATCTCAAAGGGCGGGGCCTGTCCACACACACATTCAGATGCTATAAACACACCTGTTAACTGCAAAGGTGTCCACATGTCAACATGAACACAAAACATGCACACAATACAGATATTGTTCACACACGCATACTTATGCCTTTAAACCAACTGGTGTGAAATATTTCATTCATTCAATCATGCAAACTATTAGTATAAAGGTGAGCTAACACCTGTGCTCAGGTGAGTGTTTATGTTCTTCTAAATAGATGGTGGAATGTGAAAAGAAGGAGGGAGAGTGACCAGCCATCCCCACACCAAGACCCCCGCCGCAGCAGCAGCGGCAGCGGCAGCCGGAACTCCCAACGCCACCCGGCAGCAGGTGGAGAACAACCACCCCCCAGGCCAGGGCCAGCAGGACCACCACGAGGCCCCCAGAGCCAGAGAGCATTTTCAGTGTTTTTAAATAAATTGAGTTGCATTTAGTGACTTCAGTTAGAGCCAATTATAGCAATGTTACAGCTTCAAAAATATTGCAGAAGAACAAAAGCATTAATGATGATGTGATATGCTTTTATTTTGGAAAACAGATTACACAAAAATGTATACAAATGTGTTTAACTGAAATGACCAAATACAAAAATAAATGTGGGCAACATAGGTGCAACCAGGCCTGAATTACGACACGAAAGCTCCTCACCATGCAGCACTCTGAGACTGTATGCTAGCCGCAAGGAAGGAGGCCGAGGACTAGTGAGCGTAGAAGCCACTATCCAGGATGAAACATCCAAGATGCATGAATACATCAAGCTCAAGGCCCCAACTGACAGTGTGCTCAGTGAATGTCTCAGGCAATGGAGAGCAGAGGATACAGTGATGGAGGACAGATCCTCATGGGAGGACAAACCCCTGCATGGTATGTACCACCGGACCATAACTGAAGTGGCTGATATCAAGAAGTCCTACCAATGGCTAGAAAGGGCTGGCCTACAAGACAGCACTGAAGCACTTATCCTTGCAGCTCAGGAACAAGCCCTGAGCACCAGAGCAATAGAGTCTCAGATCTACCACACCAGACAAGACCCAAGGTGTAGATCTACCACACCAGACAAGACCCAAGGTGTAGATCTACCACACCAGACAAGACCCAATGTGTAGATCTACCACACCAGACAAGACCCAAGGTGTAGATCTACCACACCAGACAAGACCCAAGGTGTAGATCTACCACACCAGACAAGATCCAAGGTGTAGATCTACCACACCAGACAAGACCCAAGGTGTAGATCTACCACACCAGACAAGACCCAAGGTGTAGATCTACCACACCAGACAAGACCCAGGTGTAGATCTACCACACCAGACAAGACCCAAGGTGTAGGCTGTGCAAAGAGGCGCCTGAAACAATCCAGCACATGACTGCAGGGTGTAAGATGCTGGCAGGTAAAGCATACATGGAGCGGCACAATCAAGTGGCTGGAATAATATACAGGAACATGTGTGCAGAATATGGACTGGAAACCCCAAGGTCAAAATGGGAAACACCCGCGAAGGTGGTAGAGAATGAGAGGGCAAAGATCCTGTGGGACTTCCAGATCCAGACTGATAGGATGGTAATGGAGAACCAACCAGACATTGTAGTGGTGGATAAAGAACAGAGGAAAGCCGTTGTGGTGGATGTGGCAGTGCCAAGCGATGGGAACATCAGGAAGAAGGAACATGAGAAACTGGAGAAATACCAGGGACTCAGAGAAGAACTGGAGAAAGCCTGGAAAGTGAAGGTGACGGTGGTGCCTGTGGTAATTGGAGCACTCGGGGCAGTAACCCCCAAACTGGAGGAGTGGCTACAACAGATACCTGGAAAGACCTCAGACCTCTCAGTCCAGAAAAGAACAGTGCTAAGACATTTATTCAACATGTAAGGATAAGTAAGGGTAAGTAAGGATGAAGTAGGAGAGATTTTCTTCATACCCTTGAAACCTGCATACTGTGCAATGGGCCTGTTTCTGCTGCTCAAGTTATAAGAGCGCCTGACAGTTTGAAAAGAGGAAATTAGACAGAGTGTAGTTCAGGTGGGCATCGTATGGGCGTCTTTCAGTCACTTACGCATTACCAGAGGGTTGAGAGAAGGGTCGAGAGGACCCTCGAGATTACCTCCAGAAGACCCTTGAGAGGTCAAATCAAGGGTCGAGAGGGTCGTTGAGATTACAGACAACCTGAGATTACCTCTCGAGGGTCGTCGAGAGGACCGGCCGCATCTTCAAGTGCTGTCCTCTGAAGATGTGGCTGGTCCTCTTGACGACCCTCTTATCGACCCAGACAACCCAAAAACCTGCAGCACCCATATGGGTGAAACCCCCCCCCCCCCCCCCCCCATGTAACTAAGGCATTATTTCAGTTCTTCACCATTTCAAACAAGAAGCTCCTTTTCTTCCCCTTCAAAATGGCATTTATTACCTTCCAGTGTTGGTTAAAGAGTCTTATCTTCACACAAAGGACAGCAGTGAATCTATTTAGAGAGCTGTAGTCCACAAGGGTTCCAGCTAATCACCATTTGGTTAATGCATGATGGTTGCTTTTACCCTCTGTGGGAGGCATGTGTGCAGAAATTCTGCGTTGAGGTCAAAACCGAGCAGACATGGTTGTTAAATGTGTTTGTCCATAAATTGATGCCTGAATAAAAAAAACCTCCAAAGCAAATCAAATTCAAATAAACACTTAACTGGTTTGCTGCTCGCTGCTGGACCGGCTTATTATCTGTGACAAATAAATGCTTCAGTATTCATCAGCAGGAATCTCAGCCAATTAGTTTTTTCCTAGGTGGATTCTGGTTGAATAAGATCCTTACCAAGGCCAAAGAGCCCTGCCGCTGCTGACGCCATTGATCTTTATTCAAGAATAGTGAGCACTTCATGTGGACGGACTGTCCAAGCAGCATGTTGAGGAGGTATCTGCTTTTCCTTACTGCAGGGTGACTTTGGAGCACAGAAGTCTTGGCAGCAGGTTCTGCAGTATTGGCCTCAGAAGCCGGCTGTCACTCACATTGAGGACAAGTGAAGTGGACAAGCATCACCGTGGGAAAGCAGTGACCACCTGATGCAGAGGAAGCAGCAGAGCCACTGAGCTGTGTTCATCTTCCTTTTTTTAGCTTCTTCTCTGACAGTCTGAAGCTAAGCAGGCATGTGATGCAGGTTCTGGAACACGCATTTAACCCAGGGTGTTCACACTGGAAAACTAGGAGGGGCTTCTTCTTCTTTCTTTACTTTTAATTAGTACCTGTTAAATGTCAACAGGGCAAATCTCACAAATGTTGCTCCAGGTTTTCTCTTTCATATTCCCATAGATGAAAGACATACAGAGTTCAGGCCGTTCACAAACAGCTGTTGTTTCTCCTGATCAGTTTTCAAACGGTTGGGATTTGTGTGAATTAAAACTCAAGCTAAATCCCTGATTGGTCAACCTAGTTTGACCTGCAACTCACGTTCAGTGGCTGAACTTTTTGTACGTTGAGCCAGAAAATGGTCTTATAAATGTGCGTAGCTACGCGGTGTCAGAAGTCAGAGCTCTGTCTCCCCCTCTGGTCACCGGAGGAAACCATCTTCAGAGTTCTGAATGCACTACATCTCCCAGCAACCCCAGCGCACAGTTCCTGGATGCTCCACACTGAGTGTTTTACCTGGATCTGACATCCGGATTTCCTGACCATGTGTCTGACTCCGGTTGCCCCCCGCCTGGATCCTGCTTACCCCGTCCCTCCTCTGATGCTCTCATGCCTGCTATCGACCCCCCCCCTGCCTGACCCTGATTTAGCTCTGGACTTTCAGCTGAGCTAACAATCCTGTAATTGGATCCAGACGTCTGCACATTCGAGAGCTGTGAACATGAAAGCCTGAAAGAGCGTTTCTGAACGTTAACAAAGACTTTTCATTAAAAGTGGCCACTTGGATGCACGCTGCCATGGGCGGTTTGAATGAAGCTTAATAGTTTTCTTGACCGACATACAGTCAGTGTTGATTTAATATTTTATCCGTTTTTACTTTACTTGTCCGGAACTGTCTGGTGTGATGAAGGAAAGCAGACGGAAGGAGAGAGAGAGAGAGAGAGAGAGAGAGAGAGAGAGAGAGAGAGAGAGAGAGCATCACCACTTCAACTGACTTCACCAGGTATCAAAGGTAGAACAGGCCCTTTCCATAAAAACATATGGAAACTACAATAAACAGTTTTATAGCTTAATAGCATAATAATGCATAATAATGGATTATTAGTTTTACCTTTATGAGCGTAACAGCGTTCGTTGCTGTTCAAAGACTCACTCCAATCATGTTTTTATCTATTTTAAACATTGTAGTCTTTCAATTAGAATTAAAGGATTTTTAACCAAAATCCAAACAAACTGTCATTTTCTAGCCTGAGTCTCTGCAGAGACCCAGTAGTTCATTAGAAATTCCCTGTGAGTTGAGGCTGCTCCTCTTCCCATCATCCATCTGTGTACATGCTCTCTTACCAGCTACTAACAACACTGTGACGGCAAAAATGTTTGAAGGATAATGCAAAAACTATTTTTTTTGATAAGTTTAGGTTTGATTTGCAAAAACAGCCCTTTTTGAATTAGACACCAAGGTCAATGCAGTGTGTTGGTTGAAATCCTTCCACCTGCACTTGCAAATGATGTCTTTGCAAGCGGCGCACGCCGAGTGCAGAGATAATGAAGCACGCCACATCAACCAGCTGCCATTATCATTAAGGCAAGAGCGTTTCTGAAGCTTTCAGCTCAGCATTTAGAAAAAGACATCTGTTTTTTTTCTTAAAACTGGCCCAAACTGTTCATGCTTGTGAAGTTCTATCCATTCTTTGCTTTCTTTCACTTTAAATGGGATCATAATTTAGCAAACGAGCACAAAGCCGTATTGTGAAAGACATAAAACTAGTGACCTGCGACCACAAACTCATTAGGAAAATGTTTACTGCACCAATAAATCAAGGCAGACTTAAGGACTTTGATTTTACAGGCTTCTTCTTCCAGCCGTTTGCTGTGATTCACTGTCTGAGGCTCTTCCCGGGCGTCTTCATGTGGCTTTTATCACCCCACCTACTTCACATAAAAGGCAAATAAAGAGAAAAATAGACTAAACGTTCAGCTGGTTTCAGCAACAGAAAAACAAGCTCATTTAATATTCATCTTTTTTTTTATTTCTGCTAATTGTATTGAATTGTGGTAATCATATTATGTTGGGGAATAGCAGTGATTTTACCAAATGAGATTAGAGAGTTTAGTCCCACTGCCTGCTATGAATTTCTATGGGAGGATTTGAAACTGTCGTCCTGCATCACGTTTCTTTATTAGTTTATTATGTTTTTGTTTATAGTGAAATTCTCTGAAATTTATTTTTTATTGAAAAAGCACAGGATAAATTGTACGTTACATTACAATGTTCTTGCTTTCTCAGTTTTTTTAATGGAAAAATAAAAAACAAACAAAATCTAAATAAGAAAGGAACATGTGAGGAAGCAGGGATTTTCAAAACATGAATGATATGACATGATTTCAGTGAAGTTTCAGATAAAGTCTGATCTTACCGGCTTAACATATTCTGTCCATATAGACCAAGTAGCGTAAAAAACATCCAGCCGTATTTGTAGAGCATGTGAGATTCTTTCCATTATATAAATTTGTTGTACCACATCAATCCAGTCCTCTGTCGTTGGTTTAGTATGTTTTTGTTTATAGTGAAATTCATATTATTTTTTTCTTTAACTGATTTGATTCATGGATCTTCAAGCTTTCTTTCCATCTATTTTGGGAGGTTTTACATAATTCTGTGCCCTTTGGCATCTATGATGATTGACTAACATCCAAAGAGGATCTCCATGACAGATAGATGCGTGTAGACGAACGAACGAATGGATAAATAAACTGCATCCACTGCTTATCGGTTTCAGAGATCTTTAGAAGTGAAAGGCTAAGCCATCTCCTATATAAAAAAAATGAAATAAAAGAGGATGTTAGTTCTTCAGACCTTCCCAGAGCTCCCCCCCCCTTACATGTGCTATCATCGAAAAGCCCCAAACGTCCTCTGTAGACACCAAAAGTGGTGAAGTCAGCAGTTTGCTGTGGTTGGGAGATATTCAGGTTAGATAAGTTCTCTTCTCAGAACAAATCTGGCTAACTGGTAGTCAGGAGGCCAAGCAGCAAAACAGAAACACTTGTAAATGTCGGAGAAGATTTTTTGAAATAATTTGTTCAACTTGTCTTTGGTGAACATTCTTACCTCACAGCAAGAAACCCCTGGTTCAAATCCCAGCTAGGACCTTTCTGTGTAGAGTTTGCTTGTTCTCCCTGTGTGGAAACCTCAGGGCAGAACCCGGGCATCCTGGAGAAACGTCGCTTCTTTGGGATTCCAACCAATCAGCAGTAGGAAGAGGAGAGGAACGTCTGGAATGCTGTCCCCGCGACCCGGTTCCGATAAACGGCAAATATGGAGGAATCCCTGTGTGTGTTTGGATTTTCAACACTACGTTTACCTCTAAATTGCCCCTTAAGTGTGAATGTGTGCGCGCCAGTCGTTCCCTCTAATTTGGCAACGGTCCCACGTTTGCCCGACAGTGGCAGGGATAGGCTCCAGCATCCCCCTCATACAGATTAAGTGGATTTGGAAAATTGGATTGATAACCGAGAGAAGAAAAAATGGCATTTTATTCTAATACTTTATCAAAGAATGGCAAAGTAATGTATCAGAACTGAAGACAGTTGTGTAAATACTGAAAGAACAAAGTAGCACAAGTTCTTACATTTATATAGATAGATTTCTGCTAAATTATAAATAATAATTATAAATTATAATTACATTTACAATGTTTGCAGTAAAACATGAAAATAAAGAAAAGTAGGATTATATTATAACCCTAACAAGTGTAGCCTCCCTTCCGTCACAATGCCTCATCAAGGTTTTCTTCCTGCTGCCTGCTTTTAAACACAAAGAAGGAATAATAAGGAATAAACTCAGTAATTTTTCCTTTGATGGTTGTTGTTATGTGAGGAAGCAACTTTTAGGAAAAACCACACACTCCTGACCCAACGAGAGATTGTCTGTAATCATTGCAAACGACTGCTGCATCAGAAAAATGATCAACTTTTTTCTAAAAGTAAAAGCAAAACAACAAAAAAACCCAAAAATCCCAGCAAACAACTAAATTGGAGACATTGTCAAAAACTGACTGTCGGCGCCATGTGGTCTCGTGAACGATGCTATTATCCCGGCGGTGTGCAGAGACGCTTGTTTTTGCAGACCAAAAGGCCAATCAGATTTCAATTGCAGAGCAAAGACCCATTTTAATGCCAGGTGTAAACATGAACACAATCTTCACAGAGGCGCCGTGCAACGTGCACGGAGCTCAGGGTGGACGTGCTGCTGCTTACATGCGCCGCGGCGACAGGTAGACCTTTTCAGCTGGAGGGAGAGATTGGCAGATGAATAAGTCACAGAGACGGATTCAGCTTCTCCTCACTGTTCACTGAGCTGGCAACAAGAGTCCGAAGCGTGGAGGAAAGGCGGCGCCTCATTGGCTGGAAGTTCACTGGGGCGCAGAGGTTTGGAGCTACAGCCTCCATGATAGCAGCTGGATCTGTGAGGGCAGAGCCCCCTTCATCTCACACAGTCAAGAGTGTCACATTTCCCCCATGATGCCCCATGTGCCAAACACGCTTTTCTCCGGTTGCTAGGCAACAGCACAAATCCGGGGAATGTTTACAGAGTTTTGTAACGTGGCTCGTCTCAGGAGAGAGACGCTGACGGATGACACGATCGCCTCAGACAGGGGGAGGAAGAGGGGAGCAGTCAGGGGCAAGTGGGCAGAAAGGAAGAGGAAGACGGGGTTCTAAGAGATGAAGGACGTTTTTAGTGATTTAACCGAATGACGGTCAAAAGGAGAAAATCTGTTTCAATCTGGTTTTGCATTGAACGGACGGGCAGACGCTATTTTCTGTCATCTGTTATCTCTGCTGCCATTAAATGTGAGGCGTGAGACAGAAACCTGTGTGATTGTGGAGAACAGTAGAGCCCATTCTAGTCTGCAAAAAATCAAAGACCATTGATGCTTCTGTTCAGTTTGATCCAATCCAGTGTAGACGGTACCTGAAACATGATCAGATATCTGTAGTCATAGTTTATTTACTGCATATCACTAAACAGCGGTGTAACAGTACACGTAGTTGAACCGAACTGGTTCGGTACATCAGTTTGGGTTCGGTTCACTTCTGAACCGTTTCGGTACCTTTTCCTTTTTTTCCCGCATATGCATTGTATGGATCCAGCTGCTGTGTCACTCGTAGTGGGAAACGAAAGCTGAGCTGCTGCTGAACTAGCTGCTAAGACTGTCCTTGCCCCCCCCCCCATACTCCACTTGCCCTCAAACAGTCTCAGAGAGATGTTAGCCGTGAGTTTCCTCTGAGACGCTATTAGGTGATGGACAGTTAGCATGTCAACATATAGCTAATGCAGACGCCAGGCCAGAGATGAGGACCTCCCCCCCCCCCATCTCCTTATGGTCTCCTGTGTGGGGGGAACTTTGGCTCTGTTGTCAGCATCCATGAAGGGAAAATACAGTGTGATCAGTGGAATGTTGTGTGTCGACATTGTTACACAAAGAAATGCCACAGTAACACATCTAATCTGTTAACCAACTTAAAGCAGCTTCACCGACTGGAACAACCACATCTACAAGAAAAAAATGTCCAAGTTCAAACGTTTGTTTCAGCGTTAATCATCCAAAGTTTTTGGTTCCTGGCAGCTAATAGTTTTTATATTTTACTAAGCAGATCACCTGCATAGGTCAGTTTTATTTATTATGTAAAACCAATATATGCATTTTGTGAGTAATTTTTTTCCGCCTTAGTTTTTTGTACTGAAAAAATTCTGAAAATATATATATATTGTCTCAGGCTTCTGCAGTTCATACATTGTTGCACACATTTTTAGACTGTCATCGGGTTCTACGTACAAAATGTGCAGCAGCTGAACGCACACTGAAAGTTAAAGCAGGTGAAGCTTTGACCAATCAGGGATTCAGACATTGTGCACCAACCCTGTGGGGGACATGTGCTGCTAAATAGCAGAAATAGAAGGAGACCCCCCCTGCTTGTACGGTGGGAACAGCGTGAGCTAAACACCCGTTCAGGAATGTGCGTTTAGCTCCCGCTTTGACTGTAGGGCAGTGGTTACCGGGAAGAACAGTGTGGAGTCCAACCTGCAGAGGTGGAGATCCCAAAAACACTCAGACGCTCCAACCTTTGCACTCACATAACGGTGTTGATCCCTGAAAGCTGCTGGAACATCTGAAGGCCGCAGCCCACCAGGAGAGCTCGCCGTGTCGGGGGGTAAGTCAGCATACGCCACACCACCGGACCATCTGCAGACACGGACAAAAACGTCATTTCAGAATAAAAGTCCTGATGAGAAAAAACCCACAGCTGCTGTGGAACTAAGCTGGTCTGCTTGACATGAGATGATGTCAGTGAGCAAAACAAATGTTTGTTATTCTGTACATTTACCCCTAAACGTAGGATCAGCAAGTGAATGCTGTGTACAGTGCATTTCAAATCATGCAATAGTAATTAAGTGTCAGAAAAAGGTCAATCTCTGTTGTATGGATGATATTAGCTCTTTGGATCACTGAACTCCGTCTCAGACACCTGTGATCATGAGTCTCCAGGTGAGTTCAGTGACAGAAAAACTACTACAGAAGGACGCTCCACGTTATGAATTCAATTCAATTCAATTCAATTTTATTTGTATAGCCCAAAATCACAACAACAGTCGTCTCGATGGGCTTTGAAGTAAAACATGAACTCAAAAGGATCATGAATACAAAGAGTCAATAGGAAAATACTAAAGTAAACTAACAAACTGACTAAGCTATACTGGCATCCCTGCCCTTAGACCCCCCTTCGCGGTAAGGAAAAACTCCTAAAAAACCGGATTCCGGAAAAAAATGAAGAAACCTCAGGGGTGCCCACATGAAGGAGGGATCCTCCCCCAGGACGGACAGGCGATTAACCAGAACTCATAGAGAAGAATTAACTTATCTAACTCTACATCTACATATTTAAAGTCCAGCAGACGAGCTTCATCCAGCCGGGGTTGGGGACAGTCAGGGGCGCGAGTCGAGCCGGAGACAGGAACCACAGCCAGGTGTAGGAGCAGGAGCAGAGAGGAGGTACACAGTCAGGAACAGGAGCAGAGAGGAGGTACACAGTCAGGAACAGGAGCAGAGAGGAGGTACACAGTCAGGAACAGGAGCAGAGAGGAGGTACACAGTCAGGAACAGGAGCACGGATGGGCCAACTGGAATCTGGAAGCACTCCCACTCCCCAGGAGGGGAGAGGGATAGAGGGACAATACATGAATCGTACTGCACCAAACAGAGGCATGGATAACTAAATGATAAATGATGATCACAGATAGAGAAGAGAGGAAGTGTAGAGGTAGATGAGAAAAGAAAAGTATTGGAAAAGGACAGAAAAGAGGACAGAGCCCCAGTGCACCATAGTTACCCCAGCTTCAACTTCTAGCAGCCTTTTAAAATAATAGTTATTGATATTTAGTTTAATTTAAACAATTAACATTAAGTTAAATTATCTCTGAATCCTAACTAGTCTGACAATAAGCCTGTCCAAAGAGGAATGTTTTCAGTCTAACTTTGAATGTAGAAACTGAATCTGCCTCTCTTACATGAGCTGGGAGTTTATTCCATAAGACAGGGGCTTGGTGGCTAAACGCTCTACCTCCGACTGTACTTTTACTAACTCTAGGAACCACAAGCAGTCCTGCATTTTGCGAGCGAAGTGTTCTGATTGGATGGTAAGGGACTATGAGGTCATTAATATAGGACGGGGCCATTCCATGTAAGGCCTTATAGGTTAACAGGAGGATCTTGAACTTAATTCTAGAATCAACTGGGAGCCAATGGAGGGAAACTAACACAGGAGTGATGTGATCTCTTCTGCTAGTTCCTGCTAACAATCTAGCTGCTGCATTCTGAACAAGCTGGAGACTTCTTAAGGAACTCTTAGGACACGCTGCTAACAAGGAGTTACAGTAATCCAGCCTCGACGTAACAAATGCGTGGATGAGTTTTTCAGCATCACTCTTAGAAAGTAGATTTCTGATCTTAGCAATATTCCGCAGGTGAAAAAATGCAGTTCTACACGCCTGAGATATGTGAGCCTTAAATGATAAATCCTGGTCAAATAAAACCCCAAGGTTTCTAACTGTGGAATTGGGGGCTATACTTACACCATCCAGGGAGACTATCTGAGCAGACAGAGCATCTCTCAGATTTTTAGGACCTAGTATAATAACCTCAGTTTTTTCTGGGTTCAGGAGGAGGTAATTAATTGTCATCCAGGTCTTGATGTCACTAATGCAGGCGTTCAGTTTCTCTATCTGGTCATTCTGGTCAGGTTTCATGGATAAATACAACTGAGTATCGTCGGCATAACAATGAAAATTAATGCTGTGTTTCCTGATTATGTTCCCTAGGGGTAGCATATAAAGCGTAAACAGGATGGGTCCTAAGACTGAGCCCTGTGGGACTCCGTAGTTAACTCGAGTGTACTGAGAGGAATGTCCATTTACATTAACAAACTGATACCTATCTGACAGATAGGATTTAAACCACTGGAGAGCAGATCCTCTGATCCCTATGTCATGCTCTAATCTATGGAGTAAAATACTGTGGTCGATTGTGTCAAAAGCTGCGCTGAGGTCTAACAGGACAAGAATAGAAAGTAGTCCCTTTTCTGAAGCCAATAACAAGTCATTAGAGACTCTAACTAGTGCGGTTTCCGTACTGTGGTGGGGTCTAAACCCCGACTGAAAGTCTTCAAAGTGGCTGTTGTCCTGTAGGTGGCAGTAAAGCTGCTTAACTACAACTCTTTCTAGGATTTTAGAAATAAAGGGCAGGTTTGATATCGGTCTATAGTTGGCCAAGATGTTAGGATCCAAACTGGGCTTTTTCAAAAGAGGTTTAACAACTGCGTATTTAAAAGACTGTGGCACGTAACCCGTTTCCAGAGAGGTATTTATCATTGTTAATATGGAATCATTAATTAGGGGAAAAGTTTCTTTAAAAAGTCTAGTGGGAATTGGGTCTAACAGACACGTTGAGGATTTGGAGGACGTAATAATTGATGCCAATTCTAATTGATCCACAATAGTGAAGCAGTCTAATGTTACAGAGGTTTCTATGGATGCCTCCACTTCTACCGCTTCAGCCTGCTCTGGGCTGATAGAAGGAATAACTTGATTTAACTTGTGTCTAATATTTGAGATTTTACTATCAAAAAATGTAAGAAAATCATCAGAGCTGAGAGAAACAGGAACATGTGGTTCTACTGAGCTCTGACTGCGAGTTAATTTAGCAATAGTGCTAAAAAGAAATCTGGGATTGTTTCCATTCTCTGATATTAAGGTTGAATAGTACTGGCTTCTAGCTCTACGCAGAGCTTTTTTATAATTTAATAGGCTATGTTTCCAGATGTTCAGAGACTGCTCTGAACCGGAGCGGCGCCATTCTCTTTCTAACTTACGGGTTTCTTGTTTAAGAGAACGTGTTTCAGCGCTAAACCACGGTGCTACTCGGTTTTGTCTAACGAACTTAGGTTTCAGGGGGGCAACAACATCAAGTGTACTCCTGAGGGCTTGTAGGGCATCATTAACAAAGTGGTCATTTATACTAGGACTGATGCTATGGGAGCTGGACTCAGAATATTTGCTCAGAATGTCACTAAGTACTGGCTGAACTGTGAGTTTAAACTCAGACACAGAACAGTCAGTTAAGGTTCTTCTAAGTTGTTTCTTATTCACTGGGGCAGTAGCAGGTTCTAAAGTAAGCTGGAAGGTAATCATAAAGTGATCAGAAATGATGGGGTTAAGAGGAAGGACACTCAGCTGGCTGATCTCTATACCATGGGTTAGAACAAGGTCCAGGGTGTGCTTGTGACAGTGAGTGGGTTCATTCACACTTTGGGTGAAACCAACATCATCTAATAAAGCTGCAAAAGCCTTTCCTCCACCTGCAGTCACCCACGGTATCTACGGTTGTCGCCGCCAAGACCCTCCAACCACCTTCGTTTTCTACCTCAAGGATACCTGAGATTCTGCCTCATTCCCTCTGCCGCATTCAAACCAGTTCTCACTCACCATTCTGCCTGCCTTGTGTCCTTCTGGGTCCCAGCGCTTGAGTCTGCCACAGCCAGCTAGCTATGACAATTTCAATCTATCGCCTCCTAACTCCTTGCGCATCGTTGGGAAAACTCATGGAATCAATAGCTGAAGATTGAAGATATTTAATGGGTTTAGCATTGCGAGCTCACAGAAGCAGTGTTTCCTGCTGCTCACACATTTTTTACTGGAATAGTGGGAAAATGTAATCCATGGTTTGGGATGGACAGAATGATATACTATAAGAATACATTAGGAATGTGGGTATTTTTAACGATAAGCCTCCGTTGCCAAGAAAATCCCCACATTTTGTTTTGCCAATTCCTCTAAAAAGACAGACCTGTCCGTCACCCCAGACGACCAAAAATAAAATGGTTGCTATGGAAATAAAACCAAACAGAAAAGCTGCCTGCTATGCCTTTTTAATATGTCTGGGGGGAGCTAGTGCAGTAAAACATAAAGTAAAGTTGAATTCCAAATAACAGAAAGATTGTCTCTGTAGTAAATAACAAACTTATTTACTGATGAATAAATACCAACAACAATAACTTAGAGGGTGAAGCAAACAGGCTTCAGGGTGAACCAAGGCCAAAACAAGACAACCCCCCCTAACAGGAATCTGAAAGAAAAATGACAAAACCTGAACCTCCCAGACTAACATGAACACGTGTGAAAGAGAATGGCAGTCCCCCCCCCAGCGTCACTCAGGTCCACATGCTGCTTTTAAACCGTGTTTGTAGACAGAAAATACACAGAACACAAGAGAGGACAAAACCAAACACAGTGGTTCCTTTGGAGGAAGTTCTGCCATGCAGCTCTGATCGGGTGGCGGGGGGGCGGGGGGGGGGAGGAGATGGGGAGAGGGGAAAGTGTGAAGGAAATTGTTTTATTATTATCATTGGTTTAAATGTTTATGCTTAAATCTTAACTCAGATTAACCTTTTTACCTCTTCTGAAAACAGTTCTGTGTGTTTGTTCATCTACTCCTCATCCCAGCAAGACTGAGGGGGTTTACGACACACTGTCCTTAGCTGATAAGGGATCCTGGTTGAAGTTAGAATGCACCAAATGGGTCCTTATACGACACCCCCAATGAACTTTTTCTCTTTGTCTTGAATTGTTACCTTCTTCTTGTGTTCTTAATAAAAGGTGCACAGGGAGAGGCAGAACCTTTGAGAAGAGAAGCGTGGTAGACGTTTTCTGTCACTCTTGCTCCTCTCCCTCCTGCATGAGAAACTTGATTCTTGTTGTGGTCTGTTGTTTATAATTGTGTCTTTCTTTAATGTCTAGATGCATTTATCTGACAGAAAGGGGAAGAGGGGGAGAGGGGGAGAGGGGAAAGGGGAGAGGGGGAGAGGGGGAGAGTGAGGGGCAGGTTGCAGCTGCTCACCCAGTAAGGGCGAGTTCAAAGAGGGCAGTGGGGGCATCTGCATACAACGCTGTCATTCTATAGTATCTTTCATTTCTGCAGCTTCCTCCATATGTGTTCATACATTCATCTAAAAACACAAGACTTCCTCTCACACTAAATCCTCCATTCTATCGTCTTCTTTAAATGATCACAAAGTAAATATTTGCACTGTACTTGCTCTGGAGTAATGACCAAAATAGGGAATCTAAATAATGACTACATTTGTTTTCCTGGTATGGTTTCATGAGTTATTTTTACAGTAAATAAAAGAATAATTACTAGAAAACAAAAAGCTGGAACTTGTAATTAGACTTTTTTGGTCTGACGTGTTAGGAAGATAATCAAATTGATGCACTCTACTCTATTCCTTCACTTCTAAGATACTGGAGGTTTTTCAAACAGGTATTTATGTATTTCTTGATTGACAGGTTGATAACTGTGTGGGTTTTATCTTAACAAATCTATTTTGAAGTGAAATAAAATGGCAGATGGTTCCTTCATAAAGCAATGATCCACCTTTAGGTTCCACTTGTTGAATTAAACTCCCTCCTTTTGGTTGGTTTTATTATTTCTGCTCTGCAACGAGGCAGATTAGACAATAATATCCTGAAGATAAATATATGTGCTGTCCCATCAACTAAAGCTTCAGTTGTTTTTTCAAGTTTAGCCCACAAAATTACAATTTTTTCACAATTTTTTCCTTTTTTTTGTTTGCCAGACAAAGAGGAATATGCCGTTTCTTTTGATGGGTTTGTCTTTTTACTAACATGGAAACAGATTTCTCTGTCTCTGCTAAACATCATCCTCCAGAACTGATTGAAAAAACAAAGTACTTGGATGTGTTCTGTGGACTTTTACCACAAGAAAGTCTCCAAACAAAGAGTGAAAAGAAGTTTATGATGAAGAATATGAGCTTCAAAAAAACCAAACTCTATCATATAATTAACAAAAAAATACTCCCTCAATGCACAAATACAATCCTATATATTCAAAAACCCTGCAGAGAGCAGGACTTTGGAACATTAAAGACGTAGCATGGATAGAAGTGACGTCTGTTTTCCCTGTGACTGCACATCTAGAGGACATCAGGATGTGGCCGCATCTCTCATTGGTTTGTTTCTGGCCACATTTGGCCAAAGGGCCTAAATCTGCAAACAGGAAGGACAAAGAGTCTGACAGTACTGGAAAACACCTGGTTGGTTCCTTCTGAAGCTGGTAATTGGACTGTCAATCAAAATGACCACGCCCCCACTCGAGCTTGTGTAGAAGCTCCTTTATGATGTGAAAGGTAAGTTTCAAGATGTAAAATAAAGTTTTTGAATCAGTGTTTTTGTTTCTTACAGTTGTAAAGGCCTAAAGTACTTTGTGATTCTGCCTGGCTCCAGTTTCTAAAGATGTCTTTGAACCAACATTTGAGTAACCACTGACTGTACATGAGAACTGGACTGAGTGAGTGTGACATCACCAATAGAAAAGGACTTACTTCCGGCTCCAACCACATGAAGTCACTTCAGTCGCAATCTTTTCGCAATACAGATGGTCATAAGCCAGACGTCATAAGCAGTAATTGGTCCGAGTTGGTCTGAGTCATCGTTTCTATGGTAACCATTTTTGTCATTCAGTAGTGGGCTTGTTGGACATCTATCCCCCCACCGCCTGCAAGCAGGCTCAGGGAAAATCTGTTAGTCAAACATTTTGACCTTCTATTTGAGGCCAAGTACTTTTATTGAGTACTTCTGATTGGTCAGTTTGTAACTTAGCTAACTTGCAATAAAGAAAACATATCTTAAAAAAAGAATCTGTATTATCAAGAAGATGTGAATAAATGTCTCCAAACAAGAATAGTTATTCTGACCAATAGAATGAGTAAAAGCTGTTCATTTGTCAGTAGAAGTCTGTGGGACTTTGGCTTCTTGGAGCTAGCAGCTACTGTGAGGGGGAGGGGGGGACTCACTCAGTCCAGTTCTCATATACAGTCAGTGGTGGTACCATTTAGTTTCCAACAAAGACATGAAGAAGTACATCAAAGAAAACCACAGCAAAAAACCAAGATGGCTGCCACACTTATCATTACTATTCTGACGGAGAGCTGTGTCCGAATTTCCACTCTAAGTATTTTAAAAAACTATATAATACTGGACTATCTAGTACCCTGCATGTTAAAAGCATAAAACCAGATGACCAGTTTCACAAGTAAAAACCTAATCAATACAAGCATTTTACTATTCATGAATCCCCTGTTTAAGGCCCATCGGCCACTCTACTGATAAAAGTGCTGATGTTTAAAAAATACACTGACATCTAAATCTAAAGAGCATCAATGCACACTGGCTTTTTGCAGAGACTTCTGGGAAATTTCTAGGACACTAGATTTTGAAATGGTAGATTCAGACAGCACTGAAATGTTGAAGGCACCATATAGTATATATAGTATAGTACATATTCACTATGCAGTGAATAGTGAAGGAATTCTGAAACAACCCAGCCGTTTCTGTCATTTGGATTTCAAATTTAAAGTGTAATCTTGTGGATGTCAATGTTTTTGTTTCCAGCTTTGACCTTTGCCAAAAAAGAAAAGTACTTAAGTATAAAATATACGTTAAGTACATGTAGAGTTATTCCAGAAACTTTGTAAAAGTTTGAGTTTTTATTGCAGAGCGGAGCTTCCTGAGAGTCATTGTGTAATCTGCACAATGTCTCCACAAAGAACCTCATAAATAAATACCTTCTAGGAAGAAAATATATGATTTCATTAAAAAACCTTTATTGCTTTACTTTTTCTAGACGTAATGCTTATTGAGAGATCAAGCAACGACTTCATCTCTAACCTTCTTGAAATGAGAAAAGCTGCCTCCAGAGGACCGGCAGGAGAGCGGTTGTCATTTCTCTGTGCAGACGGTGGATATCGCTGTGTGGGATGAAGCTACATATTTGAATTCTGAGTCCGGCTTGACCTCCAGCGCACGCAGAGGCATGTCTGGACCTGGTAAAGAGTAGAGAGCGGCTGGATGGGCCTTACGATTGGGTAACAATAATCCTGAAGCTTCAAGAATCAACAAAGACACAAAGGTGAGTTCCAGACTCACAAACACAGGCCTGAAAGGAGGAAGCGTGATCCAATCCTCGGGAGATGACACACTCCGCCTGAGGATTGGTAGCAGCTGTGAGTGGGTAGACTCTGGTCCAGTAAATGTCTGCTAGAAATCCTGGACAAGACAGCTAATGACTGCATGAGGAAGAAGACAAACTAACATGACATCTTACCAAACTCATTCTGTTGGAAAGTTTTTAACCTTATTATTAAAGAATCCTTTCATGTCAGACGTGTTTATAAAAAAAAGAAGACTCTTCGGAGGTGTCCGCTCTGCCAACACCTTGGATTGGTTGCCCTCACAGGATATCATGACGCCTGTTGGGCCTTAATCACATTCACCCATGACCTCTACGGATGCTGCGGGTTCATGGTTGTCCAGGCCTATGGGGGGTCATACGGCCACCTTAAGGGACGCCATGAAAACCGAACATATGATTGTTGTAAGTGTGGTAAGTATATTGTGAAGTTGTGATAACTTATGACAAATGCATGGTTCCCTCACGCCACACTCCTGGGTGTGTGAAAATGTGCTCTCCACATTTGATCCATCCCCTGGGGGAGCGGTGAGCTGCAGATACAGCTGTGCTCGAGAACCATTTGGTGGTTTAGCCCCCCCAATCCAAACCATTAATGCTGGGTGTCAATCAGGGAGGCATTGGGTTCCATTGTTATGGTGTTTGGTATGACTTCACAGAGCCACAGTGGCTGAACAGCAGCCGAAAAATTCTATTGGTCTAGTGTCATCAGGAGACATAGCTATGTACAACATAGCCTGGAATTGAACGGACACTCTACCACAGGGCCACTGAACTGGTTCTCACAGGGAGAGTGTCCTGTTATGTCTGTTCTCAAAACACAGAGGGCTTTTAGACTTTACATTAAAACCCCTTGTTTGCATTTTGTATAAAATAACATTTAGCAAATGCTGTTATGCATTATACATATTATATGTACTTATATATTTTATATAATTATAATAATTATATATTTTATATAATTATAATAATTATATATTTTATATATAGTACTGCACTGTAAAAGAAAGCGTTACCAATTATATTTTGAAAGATGCTTATATACTTCTACACTAGATACTAAGATACTTATATACAATTATATATTTTATATAATTATATATAAGTGTCTAAGGATCTAGTATATAAGTATCTAAGCATCTTTCAATGGGAGTTAAGAGGAGTTGTCTTCTCTACGAACATACATTGTAGATTCTAGGTTTGTCCATCATTTGCATGTATCTAACCAGAAGGACAGCTGGGACTGAGGTTTCAGTTTTTCAGCAGACTTCTGGTCAGTTAAAACACTTGTAAACGTGGAGCAAATCAAGTTCTTTAGAGTTTTACTACTCAGAAGTAGTTACTTTAAAACTGGATTACAAAGCCACAGAACCACTGGACACTTATGTGTGACGGCGTTATTTATAGTTTAGTTATCCATTAGCTGCTGTTTTCACAGAGCAATGCCAACAAATCCATTTCTGTGTTGTGACATCAATAAACTTGTCTAACATTCTATTCTATTAAAAAAAAGGAAAACTCTTTAAAAAATGCTTTTAGAAATGGGTACCAGTCAGATTTCTGCCACGTTTCATAAAGGGTTAGTGTTGCCTCTTAAGTTGAAGTTTTCTATCCCAGGCAAAAAAAGATTGGTTTGTTTTCAGTCGGACAAATGGACTCGGAGTCTGGACAGTCAAATTAGAACTGATGTGTTTATGCAGTGATTCATTTCCATGGTGCAAACCAGGTGGAACTCGATGGTTTAGTCTGTGGAGACCAAACCAGAGAGCCCTTACCTGATTTAGCCGACAGAGAAGCAGGATTCATGGACAGAAGTCAGATCCTGCAGAGGTGGCACAAACATCGGCTCCTCAGCAATCAAAACCATTTTACTCCTATTTTTCTTTGTTTCTTAACACGGAGCAGACAAACCTAAGTAAAAAACAAAGACCACCAGCTATGCCTGCAGCTTATCACCCAACATAGTAACACACAGATAAACACCACGCAGCTGTAATTTTATCAGATGATATTCTGAAAATGAAGAGTTGAAAAGAAGCCAGCAGGCAACCGGAGAGCCACAAGTACAGTGATTAATCCTCTCAGTGATCCAGCTCCTCATTGAAAGTTTCCTGTTGCATCTGCAGCCCCCTGAATATGAGCTATACAGCACTGTGCTGTTCAATTTCAAAATAAAAGCATGATGTGGGTTTTAGCTAGATATATGACATTTAAAAGGGTTTTTGTAGATATATGTAAATATTTCACCCCTTTAAATGTTTAGGTTTGTATTTTCATTTTGTTTATTTAAGAGCGAGCACAAAACCACACAATCTAACCTCATCTATACAAGGTTCATCATGAAAAATTCAATTCACAACATCTTTTTTAACCACTTTCCCAGGTCACATTCTGCCGTCCAACATACCAAAATCCCAGACAGAGGATTTAGGATGGATAGGATGGTAATGGAGAACCAACCAGACATCGTAGTGGTGGATAAAGAACAGAGGAAAGCCGTTGTGGTGGATGTGGCAGTGCCAAGCGATGGGAACATCAGGAAGAAGGAACATGAGAAACTGGAGAAATACCAGGGACTCAGAGAAGAACTGGAGAAAGCCTGGAAAGTGAAGGTGACAGTGGTGCCTGTGGTAATTGGAGCACTCGGGGCAGTAACCCCCAAGCTGGAGGAGTGGCTACAACAGATACCTGGAAAGACCTCAGACCTCTCAGTCCAGAAAAGAACAGGAACAGCTAAGATACTGCAGGACCCTCAAGCTCCCAGGCCTCTGGTAGAGGACCCCAACAACAACACTCCTGCTGGCTGGAGTGGTCCTCTGCGCACAGCATGGATGGCAGCGGCTTTTTGATGGCCAAAAGAATGTTGTTAAACACACATGTCCAGTCATGTGTGTATCGCGATCATAGGTTTAGGAGGATTATGAAAACAGTATCATCAGCACTGCAAAAGTGCTTGCCTGTGGGTTTGTGTGTGAATCTCAGAGAGGATAACACAGAGGAAGAAGTCGATATTTCTTTACTCTGTCATCAAAATAAGGCATATTTAGTCACTGCTCTTCCTTGGCTTCCCGCTTTAGCCAAGCGCCCCAGCCTTTCAGCTAACCGCCCCCACACTGACTGCCCTGTCAAACACTTCTTTGTGTTCCTGCTTCAAACGCACGGAAGAGCCAGGTTGTTGAAACAGGCTGAGTGGAGAGAATTCAGGGGAAGAGGAACAAAGAGGCAGATGGTTTCTCAAGAACACTGGCGAACATCCATTCATAACAAACCTTCAATTGCTGTGGCTGACACTGATTCCATCTGCATCAGTACAACACATTTCCATTCCTAGGTCAATGCATGGCCGAGGTACGAGGTCGGCATTAAAGAGGAACCGAACAATGTCTAATCATGGAAATGAAAAAGGCCAAGGAGCTGCTCCCCTTTCTGATCCAATCAGTTTGAGTGGGCAGAAAGCGTCTTGGAGACTAGCTGCACTCAGATACCAGAACGAGTCCAATCAAGGAGAGAGGCCTGGCAATCTGCAGCAGCAGCAACGGTAGCCTCCATCTACCCCTTTAATTACCCCTCCAAAACACTTCCTCTCCGCCGCTCGCCTTTTCCCAGCTTTCTCCTCATGCTGACATGACAGAAAACAGCCAGTGAAGATCAGAGCAGTGGGTCGGAAGGCTGCCGAATAAAGATTAGATCTCTTTTTGAGCGCTAAATAAAAAGCAGCTGGTGTTTTAACCAGTCAGATCTGATTCTTAGATTCTTAGATCAACATCAAGCCCCTCTGACAGCTTTTTCATGATCTGGAGCTGCTTAAAAGGGGTAGAAACATCCCATCAAAGTGTGTCTGCTAAATACCAAGCAGTATGGTGACGAAATGACTTCAAAGACTCAAAAAATGGGAACGAATGTTCTGCTCTCAGTGAATTCCAGCGTGGAACTGTCATAGGAAGCCAGCTGGACAACAGATCCAGTGGAAATGTCCTCCTAAACCTTCCACAGTCAGCTCTATCAGAACAACGTGGAAGAGTTTGGGAACAACAGCAGCTCAGTCACCAAGAGGTCAACCACTAACCTAATGGGGAGGGGTCAGAGGATGCTGAAGGTCAAAGAGGTCACTGATTTTGTGCAGTCAGTTGCTGCAGAGGTCATGTGACCTTCAGATTAGTCCAAGTCCAGAACGCAGAGTTTCATGGAATGGGTTTCATGGCAGAGCAGCTGCATCCATCCACAGGATGCCAAACATTTTAGACAATTCCAAGCTCCCAACCTTGTGGGAACAGTTTGGAGCGGCTCCTTCCTCTTCCACCAGACTGTGCACCAGAATGGTCAGAAATTCCTAGAAACACTCCTCCACCTTGTGGACAGCCTTCCAGAAGAGTTGAAGCTGTAAAAGCTGCTAAAGGTGGACAACATCACATGAACTCTATGGGTTAGGGATGGGACTGGACTTCAGTTCATATGTGAGTCACAGCAGGAGGACAACACTTATGATGATATATTGTTTCCTCCATCAGGAGAACAATTTTACCAGAACATGTTAAAAACACAAAAAACAACATTCCTATTGAAGTGGGTTTTTGAAGGTCCCGTTTTATCTTGTTTTTATGTTATTTAAAAACATTTGTATTTTATTTGAACATATTTATGTGTTTCATAACCATTTCCAGTAGTTTTGTAATCACATTTTAGAAAGTATTCTACTGTTTCTAGGAAATAGAAAATGATTTTTTCCTCTCATCATCATCGTTTCATTTCTCTCAGATTGATGCTAAAGTTAGACACGAGGCATTAACACATGTTTAGCTGTCACACAAACAGGAAAACACAGTTCCAACATTCCTGTCATGTCTGGATGAATTCCAAATGCCAGCTTCTGGCCAGAGACCAAGCTTTCCATCTTTGTTTTTGGTGGAGGGTAGGCTGAATGATGTCTTTAAAACACAAGTTTCATGTTGGATAAATGAATCTGGTTGTTGTTATGTATGTACAGCTGCAGAAACACGAAGGAGCGATTTCACAGAAGCATCTATAAACTGTACTGACAGGAAGAATGCAGATTGACTTTGATTGACTCATTAATGTAATCTGAAATTATAATTGTATAATTAAAAATATATACATTTTCAATTTCTGTTTAAAGGCAAATATTTGATCCATTGAGATCATTTTATCAACTGTGTTAAACTTCTAAAGTCCTTAATTTCATGTTATAGAATTCAGTTTTTAATAAATGGTCGTCGTGTTTTCACTTCACTGTGCTTCATGTTACCAGAGCAACTGAGGAAGATGTTCTAGCATTCACAATATTAATCATAGTGAGGATGGAGCAGAAACATGGAGCACACAGGGTTTTGTTTCCACAGATCGAAGCACTTAGAGGAATTCAGAACATCGACCCTCAAACCGGTGCAGACTGCAGGTGTTGTTCATGCTAATTGTGACGTTAATATTTGATGTTTGTGTCGATCAAAAAGGCTAAGATGATGGAGACGGAATGATCAAATATAATGAGAAACATGAGAGCTGCCAGCAGTGACAGATGTCAATCATTCAGGGGGACCACAGTAGGGACACATTCACTTCAGAACAGTTCTGGACCAGTGTTTTCTTCGCGGCGGCACACTAGTGTGCCGTGGGAAATTGCCCTCATTAACTGATCTAAAAACATTTTCCATCTCCAGGATTTCAGCTCTGTGTTCATCCAAACATCCTGATAAAACACTGAGGAGTTAGGAATATGAAAGATCGTTAAATACTTGTTTCTTTGTGTTTATTTGATTCTATTAAAGACATTTTGATCAGAATGACGGTACCGCGATTTAGCTGCAGCTTCAGCTGCTTTTGGGAAAAGTCCCGCCCCTTTAACTGTCTCCTCCAATCATTCTTGGAGGCTTAATCACATGTCATCAGTCTGACCAATCAGAAGTGGTTAAAGTCTTCACTTCCTTGTTCTGATTCTGCTCATAAAGTCTCTCAGTTCCAACAGAAATACCAGCTAAAGCTCGTCTTTAGCGGTGTAGCTTTCCACAGAATCCGGTGTCAGACCGTGGAACAAGAGAACAAAACCATGAAGCTCAGAGAAGAGAGTCTGTCTGCATCACTACATCTCCCATGATGCATTGGGATAGAGTGACAGCGTCTCAGGGTACAATGAGTTGTCCTTGTTAAACATCTTGAAACCACAACGAACACACATCAAATAGTTTTTAAATCTTCTAACTTAACTTTTATTCCATCGTTTAGAACAAACAGCTGCAGCTTCCAGCTTTTTCTGCCACAATAATCACTAAAATGCTGTGAGATCACGGAGGGACTGTAGATCAATACAGACTATGAGTTTCTGCTTTTTTTATGCTGGTGTGCTGCAGGATTTTTGTCAAGGTTAAAGTGTGCCATGGCTCAAAAGAACACTGCACTATATAGCATGTACCTTTTGTGTGTCCTCTGTGTTAAAAGACTTCCACTGTATTTAAACTTGAGATTGTATGTTTTATAACATCGCTTTAAAATGAATCTATTTATATGAAAACTGCATCACTGAGGTGCCTCCAACCACAATGCAATAGAAAACCAAACAGGATGACACTGAACGTGACTACCTTGCAGACTGGATTCTCTCCTTTTCTTGTTCTCATTTCCCAGGTTTCCACACCAAACACGTCCGTCCGAGTGTCTCAGGTGTTGGATGCTAATGAGCTCTTTTCTCCTCTTCCAGAATCAACAATAGAGATGGATGTGTTCACCTTTTTCTCTCCCAAACCTCTTCTTTTGATTTCTTGTCTTCAGTCTTTAATGCTCACAATTTGATGCATGATGTCAGAAATGAGTGCACCTTTGACCTTGCAGGGACAAGACAGCCGTCCATCACACAAAGAGGAAGGCTTCCATTACGAAGGTGTCACCTGTTCTATTCCCCCAAATGACAGGGAGTCACAGCTCTGTTAATGTGGTTCCTGCTGGTTCTCTACATCGTTTCAGATGGAGGAGGCAGAAGAGGTTTGTGTTTTGGGTGGGTGGAGTCTGCAACTGTTCAGCCAGCCCTCCTCTGGTAGTCCAGGTAGGGGTGGATTCCTCATCTCCCTCTATGTGCTGTTTTCTTCTCCCAGTTGAACGAGTATCTGATCCTTATGTGATTTCTCATGTAGGGGGTGACATCACACTCGCTCAGTCCAGTTGTCTTATACAGTCAATGCCCCAGAGCCCCCAGCCAACTGCTTCATGGAGTAGTTCCTGCATGACAGCTACTATGACGACCTCTTGGCAGCCGTATGTTCACAAACGAAGGAGGTGGAGGTTTTGAGGATGACTTTTGCAAAGGTTGTGGCATCGCCTATCTATGCTCTGTGAAACAAATGAGATAAAAACGAAGACATGACCGGCATTTTCCAATGATAGCATTTCCAAATTTCTGATTTCTCTCAGTTATTATTGTGCTCAGTTTTGCACTGGAGAGGCTTTCTTTAGTGGAAGTTTGTCAGAAGCTGAGCAGAGAGCCCAGTCTTTGTAATACTACGTTCACTCTGGGTAACCGCGCTGTTGAACGTGCTTTTAGTATATGGTGTTCACAATGGTCGAGTAGGGAGGGGCTCTTTCTTCTTTTTTACTGTTTTCTATGTCCGCCACCTAAAGTTGGAGGAGGCTTAGAGCCAAATGTCGAAGAGGTGCAACTCTTGCAAACTTTGCTCCAGACTTTTTCTGTCACAGCTGGATTCTGATACGTGAACGAGTTGGGGTCATATGAGTCTATCCAGACACAAACAACAATCATTATTGTCTCCTCCATGATCAAACTGTTCACACTTTCATGAATTGAAGGGGACTCCATCCTGTCAGTGTGCACGTGTTTTGACTGTAGAGCCTGAAAACAGTCACAGAAATCTGGGTAGCGACGCGTGAACATGAGAGTTTTGGATGCAGAAGCCCTAAGCACATGTGTGCATTTGCTTTAGACTCCTGAGGAAGAGATTTGTCTAAGAATTCTTCAGAGGTGAGACATGTGACCAGGCTGTGGTCAGATGTGACGTGGATACGAGGGGTTGTGTTGCTGTCCCCCTCCTTCTCAGAGGGTAGAGACTCTGGACATACGCTGTTTGGGGTCAGGGTTAGCCACCACTGTAACATGTCAACGGTGGCTTTGGAGCCATGGCTCTTGTCTACAGGTTCATGGTCGTTATAGACATTAGCAAAGAGTGCTTCAAGTTTTTCTTCAAAAAGCAACTTTCTGGAGATGATTTAACCCTTTAGCTCCAATGTTGGCATTCTTTTGGCTAACGGAAGTTTACGCATTGAACATAATTCCAGCAGGTTTTCAATTGGAGAAAAGAAGTTTCCTGCTGTTATGCAACACTTTAGAAATCTGTTACGTTTGGGTGCAAAGCTGATCAGCCAGAGATTACTGTCTCATGATCTGTTTTGGTTACAGTAACAAGACCAATTCTCTGCTATGGGATCAGTGACACTCTAGCAAGTTCTATTTTATTTTAGTTTCATGAATAAACCTCAATACACATGGGCAATTACAGCAATCTATGTTTCGTTACTCGACATATTGATGTATTTTTGACGGTTAGCTAACAGGAGAAATTTTGTACTCAAGAACAAAAATAGATGCATTCAAAACAATGACAAACTGTATAGTAGACAACGTAAAACTAAATGTTGCATTCATATTATTTTGTAAAGTTGTCCACAGCCTTGTCTTTCTGCCCACCGTTTACTTACAAACGAGTGCTACAGAAACAAGCCTGAAAGACGGAGGAAAGAATATTCAAACGGCCAAACCGAGTGACTTTTCAGTTCATCCTAAAATAAAATGTCAGTGCGTCTTATGTAAGCCTGCAGAGGAGCAGAGATTGAAAACAGAAGTGCATTCATTTTTAAAGTGGACACTCCGTTATTCGCAGAGGTTAGCGAGGAGACTGCACTCTCCCATCAGTCCGCCGGCTGATGAAGAGGACCAGTGTCTATGACTGCTGCCATGTTTCATTCAGAGACTCCAGTCATTTGCCGCCTGCAGATGAGAGCTTAGCGTGCGGCCTCCGTTTTGTGCAGTTTGTTGTGACAGCTCTCAGGCAAGAAATGGTGACTTTCCCCTAAAACTATAGAGGGAAGGCAGTCCTAAGGGACAAGAGGGGAAGCTGTATCTGTGAGAAACTGTCAGCCCTCTCTACCCTTCAGGGGCTACACAGCAGTTTGCACCAACAGGATACAATCCACATTCTAGTGCAGCCATTGTTCTGCAGCAGTTATTATAGTTCAGCTGCAGACTGCATGATGCATATATGTCAAACACCTGCTATATAGAGACTTCCTTACTTAAGGCCATGGGGAAGGAATTGGCATCTGCAGTCATCTGCCCCGTCACTCTTCAAACAGGCAGATTCATTTCGGTTTTCAGCTTTGAATTAGGCTCAATTCGTTTGGTCTTTTTTGTAGAGCTTGTGACAGAAGAAGGGCAGGAAGTCATGATGGATGTACCATCGCTCAAGTCCCATGATCAATAATGAATGAGCTGCTTAAACCCTGCAGTGTGACGGAGCAGCGGAGAACTGAGTGGCTCCACATCCGTAAGCCGCGGTTTTCCTGGTCGTGCATTAGCGCTAGCATAAACACGAGCTTTTTACCCCAATGAGACACAAAAACACGAGATAACACGAGGTAAAAATGGTCTGCTTGGGTGTCTTCAGACTAAAAAGGTGTTCCAGATTATTGGGGGAAACAAACTCTGGCTTGCTTTAAGCAAACCAAAGGTGTCCAGTCTGAACACGCCCTTTACCAATGTGCTATCCTATGACCCCCCCCTTTTATTGAGGTGTTCTCCCAACCATGACAAAGGTGAACTAAAACAGCAGTTGAACTAAAAAAGAAAAAACTACTGGATCTTCACCTCATCAGCACATTTTAGGTGTGTTTACAGCCCCATAGCATGAGTAGAACTCTGTCCATCACAACGTCATTCAAAATTAATATTTCCATATTTAAGGAACAACATTAAATCCAGTATAAAGGCCCGTACACACCGGGACGAATTTTGCCGTCGATTTTCGCCGGCGAAATTCGCCTCATGACTAAACAAAGGGCACCAATGAGAGTGTGCACACCGACGCGAAAAAACGCCACGCGTCAAAGCGTCAAAAAAAAAAAAACACCTCGGGTTAGTTTTTTTTTTTTGACGCCTCGCGTCGAAATCTATTCGACCAATGAGAATGGCGCTTTTGCTCACGTGTCTGGAGCTTCTGAAGTTACAGTAAAACACAACTTGGGGGCGCTCAAACACAACACTGCCTTTCTGAGCACACATACCAGCAAAGAAGATAGACGCCAAGTAGCGTCTACACTGCTGCAAAGAAATAATGACGGACATTCTAAAATATCCCCGAAAACGCTCATGATACATTTTCAGCTCTTGTACCAGTCGATAAAACTCACCATGTTCTTCTGACAAGCGCGTAAATACTGGCTCTCTTCTTCTGAGTGAAAAGCGACCACCTTGTGTACAGCGCCATCTAATGTCAGGGAATGAAATTGCATGTTGGCTCGGCTCATCGTCAGCGAAAATCGCCTGGGTGTGAACACAAAAGACGTGGCGAAAAACGCTGGCGAATATTTGTCCCGGTGTGTACGGGCCTTAATTCTGTAAGTTTTTGCTTGAGAATAAGAGGGTTTTTCTAGGAAGTCAACTGCTATACATGGCTGAGTAGCTCGGTTGGTAAGGTGAAAAGCTACCATGCAGGAATCCAGGGTTCCTGGGAATGAGCAATGGTACTGGGGGCAATTACCATATCAATAGCGTGCAATTGACATCACTCCCGAGCGCGGTTCAGCTGCAGCTCACTCCCCCAGGGGATGGGTCAAATGCGGAGACGAATTTCCCCATTGAGGGATCAATACAGTGTCGGAAAGAAAGAACCAGAGCAACGATCCGTCCAAACCAGGCATGTGTGACGTGTTGAAGAAGCCACTGATCGTTGAATTTTGGACGAGCTTTCAGCATACACTATTCACACAGGTCTGTCGCTACCTGATACCAGTGCATGTACTCTCAGTTGGAAGAGGCTTGATGCAAAAAGGCTTTTTCATCTCCATCAAATCTGAGTCCCTGATTGGTCACAGGTCAGGTGGCTTAACTTTCTTTTTTCTTTTTTCTTTAACTTGTCCTGTCCAACAGCTGGGCAGACAGATGAGAGCTGAAGGCCTCTTGTGTTGGACATATTTTACTTTAACAACAGGAGTTATTATTCTATGACAAACCAGAGGAATGTCTGAATAAACCCCTTTTGGAATCCAGGACAAACTTTATTAATTTCCATCATGTTTGAAAATCTTTGGTGTTGGACCGGACGGAAAAGGAAAGGAGGGAAGAAGAGAGAGGGATGCTAGAGAGGAGGGGGGATAGGAGGGTGATAATAGGAGGGGGGGGGGTAGAACCATGAAGCAGCCTAAAGCAACAACTTTACTGGATGTTTATCATTACGGTAAGATTCAAGTGTAATACACATCTCAAAGGGCGGGGCCTGTCCACACACACACTCAGATGTTATAAACACACCTGTTAACTGCAAAGATGTCCACATGTCAACATGTACACAAAACATGAACACAATACAGATATTGTTCACACACGCATACTTATGCCTTCAAACCAACTAGTGTGAAATATTTCATTCATTCAATCACACAAACTATTAGTGTAAAGGTGAGCTAACACCTGTGCTCAGGTGAGTGTTTATGTTCTTCTAAATGAATGGTGGAATGTGAAAAGAAGGAGGGAGGGGTGACCAGCCATCCCCACACCAAGACCCCCGCCGCAGCAGCAGCGGCAGCCAGAACCCCCAACGCCACACGGCAGCAGGCAGAGAACAACCACCCCCCAGGCGACCACATCCACCACCCAGGCCAGGGCCAGCAGGACCACCACGAGGCCCCCAGAGCCAGGAAACCGGCACCCAGGGGACACGGCTGCCTTTGCCAAGGGCCCAGTACCCCCCACCAGGATGGGGTAGGGATGGGTGGGTAGGGGATGGGGCAGGGAGCTGGCTTAACTTTCAATGAGCCTTTTGCACATATAGAGCCCAAACACTGACATAAAAACGAGCACAGCGTCGCATGAACGTAAAGTTTTGAACACGGAAGCCCAAAGCACACACACGCGTGTTTGCATAGACTTTACATTGGAAGCAATCGCTTGAAGCTGCATATCTTAGCCTGGTGTGAACATAACACTTCACTCTCATCTAGATGAATGTATGCAGTTGAGTCTCTGAAATCTGAGATATGTGTGGTAAGCAGGATGAAATATATGAAACATATAGAAGAGAGCTATGAACGGCTGTCAATCAGCAGAAGATGAAATACCAACCTTGGACTTTTAACAGATTATTGACCCTTTTTTAATTCACACCATTACCTTATAATTATAATAAAAAAAATGCTTAATCAATTAGTGAAGATGGTTAAAGTAATTGATTTCTAATTATTTGACTTTACTTGCTCCAAAAATTGATTCCTATTTCCTAATGAAACATAATTTCCACATATTTTATCTTTCGATACTTGATCAGTTTATGCTAAGAAGATTTTTGAAACAGTGTTATGTCTATTTTACTGATTCATATACAGGATTTTTCTAATTAATCTGCATCTATTTTAGATACCTGATCTACATTTGCCATGTTGATCTCTAAAATAGTTTTATCTGTTATTACATAATAATTAAGTAATTCATCTTTGTCATGTGTTTTATTGATACCTAAGGATTCCTAATTCTGTCTGATAAAGTTATGAACCAGATAATGATGAATCATGGAATCAAATGGTTACAGTAGAACAGGATTCTAGAAGTTCACTTCCTTCTATTCCCTTTCAAGTAATCTTTGATTTTATGTCTAATTATCCTAAGTTTGATACGTCATTGTGTGAATGTAGAGCTGATGATTGTAATGTTTTTGTGTGTTATTCTGATTTGATTGCTTGAAATAAACCATTTCAAATAAAAAACATGGCTCTTGTTATTATGTATTTTTCTGGTCCTTTTTTCCAGTCTTGACCGTTTTGTTGTTCTTTGTGCCTCATTACTCTTCCTCCCTCCTTATTTCTGCCTCTTTTTCTTCCTTCATTCCTTTTCTTGTCTCTCGCATCTCAAAGACACACTGATTATGCTGAACCTGTCGGAGACCCAAACTCCATTCAGATCACAGCTCATCGCCCTGCGAGGATGAAGGTCATCTGTGTGCTTTGCTGAAATGCAGCCTCCTCCTGGTTTTTCTGCAGCCTAACAGATACTTTGTGTTTCCTAAAAGCCTCGTAGGACAAATGTCACCAGTTAATCTGCTTATTTTACTAAAGGGGCTGAAATGAAATCTGCACCTTCAGGTTAGGAACCAGCTACCTGTTGGAAGAGCTGGAGCTTCCTCTGTTTCTTCTCTGGGAAGTTTCTTTTTAGAAGTCAGGAAAGGGTGAGATTCATGGGTGGGTCGTTGTGGTGAAGGAACATCTGCAGAGTCCAGAGCGTGAGGACATAACAGGAGGTCAGGGGAGAAACTTCCCACAGAACGGACAAGGCGCCAATCAGCCACACCTGCAGCCACACAAACAATATAGACCTGATTTCTTTTTCAAAAGTCCACATGATCACTTTAGGTTGCATACCACTTCATTTCAGAACTTGTAAGACTATTTTTATGATCTGCAGGGTTAAACTAGATCTCCAGCAGAAAGCCAAGTGTCATGGTGCCTCTGTCAGTCTCCTCCCCCTCCCCTCTCTGCTTGGCCACTGATTCATTCCAGCTGCATCCACTCATCTCATCATGCTGCCAGACCTTCTTAAGGAGCTCCAGGACCAGGATTCATCGCCCCTTAGTCTGGTCTCATTAGTTTCATGCTCTGTGCCTCAGGAACCTTTGCCTTGTCTTCAGGATCATCTAACACACGAGTGGACGCCAGAATCTCTGGCTACCCAATAGAACCACATCACAGAAGCTACCTCCCTCACCACGAAGCTTCGCAGAACCTCCTGCCCTGTCGTGAGCCATCGCCAAACCTCCAACCTCGCCGCCTTCCTGCTACGCCTCAACCCTAACCACATCGGAGAAATAAAAACTCCTTACTTACCAGTACTCAGCTGTTGTCTTCCTTCCAGGTTCCAGCATCTGGGTCTGTCTAGCCTAGCAAGTCATGACACCAAGGAAAAAATGACTGGATTTTCATCATTTTCACTCCAGATCCCATAATGCCGTGCTTCAGCTGCCCTGGTAAATCATGATGCTGAAGAGAAAAAGTTGATTCTGTGAACAAAGTCTTTAAAAACCGACTGGAGGCAGAAAAAATGTTTCTGACATTTCTGGTAAACCCGTTTGTCTCATTTGTGGAGCGAATGTGGCCGTAATGAAAGAATAGAATCTGAGTCCAGTTTAGAATTTTCTGATTGAATCCTATAGATAGATTTTATTCCAGAGTCTATTCTATGGATTAGACTTTACAATAACCGGTACGAAGGTTTTTGTTTTTGGTCAGGAGCTGTAGAACAGAAACTGTGGCTGGCGCTGCCCAACACCTGGAGGGGGGATCTTCCTTCATCCATAGAATGAGTTGAAGCTGAAGGCAATGTTGAACAGCGATGCCCCCCCCCCCCATCCCCCGTACAGCCATGTCCACCTGTCCTATTGAAACTCATTGTTGGTTTGTTGGTTTTCAAGAGACGGTTGTAGACGGGTGGACAGTGAACAACTGTCACTGCACCCACAATCCCCAGCTTACAAGGGCAATTTTTCCCTCCTTTCCCAGTCAACCAGAGGAAAATGTTATGGATAAGATTCCACTCAAAGATCTATTGAGAACGGGTTCTATTTCTACAATATATCATAATCTTTGAAAGACTGTACCGCTACATTGGACCATCAGAAAGAAGCCTGGAGTCTGGACTTAACAAAAGCAATTACAGAAGAACAGTGGATGAAGGCTCAGCAACAAGTTCCCTCCTCATCCGTGTGCAGCAGACGTGGTTTAGTCCAGTTCCAAATCCTACACAGACTGCACCGTCCAGGAAAAAATATCAAGAATGTTTTCAGGAGTGGACCCTTCATGTGAACGTTGTGGACATGTTCCTGCTTCACTGTCCCACACATGTTGGGACTGCAACAAAATCATTCACTATTGGACAAAAATATTTGAAATGTTGTCTCTGACTTTTAAGTTTAAGCTTCCATTGGACCTCATAGCAGGATTATTTGGAGTGCCAACTGCTGCAATATGTTTAAACAGTAAAGAAAAAAAAGTCTTCAGTTGAGTTATCCTATTGGCTAGACGTCCATTCCTAATTAATTGGAAAAGTAAATTTCCTCCAACACATCATTTGGTAAGAAACACAATACAATACTTACATTTAGAAAATTTTCATTGAGACAGCAAGAAAACCTTTTTTTTATGAAACGTGGCAACCATTTATTGATTATTTCAACGATATATAGACAAGTCGACCTCTATTTAAATATGTAAAACCTGCGGGGTATTTTTTTGGGTTTTGTTTTGTTGTTTTTTTATTGTATTGTTTGAACTTTTAAAAAGAGTAAAAATAAAAGGAGTTATGAACACCCTTATCTTCTGGACAAACATAAAAAAATGCTTAAGAAACTCTTTTACAGAAACATCTCCATTATGAAGGCGCAAAAAATGGGGAAAAAGCTATTTGTTATCTTACAATGTTCCTGCTTTGCCTAAACTTACATTCCCATTATTGACCAGGGGGGTATTCCAGAAGGCCCCTTTAAACCCCCCTGACTTTAACCCTGAACTCTGGCTGAAATCCGCCTGAACTTGCTTACTCTGGGTATGTCGGTTCCAGAAGACCAGATATGAGTTGGCGTAATTACGCTCCACTTGGTAACCCTGGGTTAATGCACGTGCACGGCTGTAATCTTGAAGAGCCACAAGCAGAAATATGAAGTTTTGTAAGTGTGAACATGGTGTTTAGAGAAAAAAGGTCTCTTACCACATAGTTTCCTTGTACCAAGAAAGATTTATAAAAGCAAAGTCAAGCAATGACACAACATTGTTTCAAAGGTAGACAACGGCGTTCATGGTCTCATTCCTGGTGGTAAAAGCTGACATTTGGGCTTTAAGAAACAATAACATTGATCTGTTTACGGGTCACCTTTCTGACACTTCTGACCCAATGCACAAGTTTCTACTGAAGCATTTTCACACTAATTTCAACCTGAAACTGTGTGACCAAAAGAAACCGAATGTTCAAGACAGCAAAAACTGATCACAGTGACACACAGAATGGAAAGGTCAGACTGACACGTGACCCCCAGGCAGAGCAAAAAGAACACGGAAAACATTACAGCAAATGTACAATCATGGTTTCATTTCAACGCAGTCACAAAATCTAAAACTCATTACGACTGCAGCCATAGAATCAATGGCTCATATTTTAGCCTCGGCTCTCGTTTACATCTTATTTTCACCAAACTCTGGATAATTGAGATGGAAATTATTCCTGCCACTGCAGGTGTTGGACAGTTAAAAATCTCTGGAGCCATTTTGAAGTCTGCTGGCAACAATCTTAATGAGTTATCGTGATTCATGACTTCTCAGCTGCAAACCTACTTATGAAAATGACAACCCCCCCCTTCATAAAAGAGACTCCCACATTTACAGCTACATGTGGACATAAAATGGGGGAGAAAATCAAAAAGCTTTAGAAGATATCAAGAAAAAACTTGCAAAATGTTGATTGGGCCCTGCAGACAAAAACATACCCCATAAGAACACATGATCAGAATCTGCCCCTCTGTGTGAGTCCGGGCTTCACCGAGGTCTTTGGAAAGTGTTACCACCGGTCACAAATCTAATGAAGATAACAGGGTCCAGTCCTACAACCAAATGTCACTGATTCTTCATCATCCAAGGCCAAAAAGACCGCAGTGGAAAGAGGCCGGCGCTGAACAGGGTTTCAAAGCTGCTCCAGAGGAGTGAACAGCATCAGAGACGTCTGACTCGTACTCCAACGGAGCTAAAAGTGCAGAGCTTTGTTCAGTCTGGCCTTAAAGGACTTTGAATGAGGAAAGATCTGAAAAAATACTGACAGGCTGGATTACATGAGCACCACTGATTAAGGGGTACAGACAATGGTAGCTTCCAATTGGACCAGAGTTTATCTGATTCTTGTTTTAATGACTGTGAAAGCGACGAATGGGAAAACCTGTACAGTGCACGCAGTTGGCCTGCAGGAAGCGGTTAGATTGTAGACGGATCACTAAAGCCATAATGTTCCTGCAGACTTTTTCAACAGGCATGCTGCGGATCGTAGAGAACACATATGCAACATGTAAGGTTAGGATGGGTGACATAGGTAAGACGCAGGCATCCTGTGCACATCTTTGTTTTTTAAATCCCTGCCATACTCTGTACATTCACAAGGAGTCCATTAGCGGCCGTTCAAGTAATACATGCTCACCTTCCGCGCGAAGCCTGTTTGTTAGAAATGAGGACAATCAGATTTTGTAAGCGTCCTACAGACTCGTCCACTGTTTCTTCTGCTGTTAAGAAACTCAGTGATCATTAAGGACATTGATTTTTCAGTCATACTGACCACTGTTAGTACTAACCGCCTGCTTACACTTTCAAGATCAATGAAATTCTACAGCTGATTATAATTTAAAAGCAAAGCAACAGAGAATATCAACAATGAACAGCTCTGTGCATTCATGCAATGGAGTCGATGGAGAGCAATTACCAAAGCCTACGGAACAGATAATTCCCTAACCTCTCCACTCTCTTTTCACTGCTCTGTCTCTTCTGCTAATGCAGCCTTCATTCCCAACTGGGACATTGGTTTCATCTCTGTCTGGATAACCCCGACATACGCTTATTATTACTCATACTGGTGGTAACACGAGGAAAATGTCACATTCCTAAGTCTACATGTTTGCTTTTATTCCCCTTGTAAACGTGTTAGCAAAGATTGAATAGCAGTGAATTTAAGATAGAAACAAAGAAAAACTTTGAACTGTTTGGATTGAATTTAGAAAAGCAGTAAAGTAGATTTTAGCGACACATGAACCCAGCAGGCTGTCAGACGTCCAAACAATTTGGTGAAGTTCTGACTCACCCAGACTCAAGAAGCTGTAATTTCTTTTGGAGTTTTTTTTAATCACTGGGTTGCTGGAGCCTATCCCAGTCGCTGCTGGGCAAAAGTGAGGTACATCCTGGACAAGTTGCCAGTTGTCTGACAGTCCTGTCCCTACTAAAGCTTGTCAGCAAAACCACGTGACTAAAGATCTCTTCACTTGTTAATCATTTGCAAGGGGCGGGGCAAAACAACTAGTCCTGTGCTTTTAGTTTATTCAAACTTTTTATTTCGGTGACCAATTTTAAACATCTGTATCAAACATCAGGCTCAACACTTTTAACAGCTGCTTTGGTCTGGTGGAGGCAATGCTGCAGGGCGGTTACTAGCAGGAAGACGTCTAAGGAGCTTTGTTGATGCGTGTTTATAGAAACAGTGTGGATCACCTTAAATGTGTTACATCCGACCACATGGCAGTGATTGCTGTGTCATGGTTGTGGTGTGGCATCGTTTTACCTGAAGCCTGTTGAGAAACTACAAGGTAGCTTTGAGGATGACGTCACAGCAGCGCCGGGTGCGTGCCACAAAAGCGTGGAAGAAGCGTTTTCAGCAGTGTTAAAATAAATGTTCCAACAGGTAAGAAGTTGGAGCCTTTTTTTGGTTTGATAACACGACAATCGTTGCTTTACATTTGTGTGTGACTCATCTGCTGCTTCATTCCTACTCTGTTTACGTCACATGACCACTACAGTGGCTGTTTGGTTCAGATGTTCCATTCTGGGAAGGGGTTGTAATCAGACTACCTCAGAGCAAACTAAAGCTCAGTCTACTGGAAACCAGCCGAGACCACCTCCACAGTCGGGTCTGAGAGCGGTTCCTGGTCCCAGAGAAACAAACTCTGGATTTTAACTTGTCTTTTGCATTGCTGCTTAAAATGTTTATGTATTTTTTCACTGTTATTTTTTGCTCATTTCTGATTGCTTTGGTGACTTGATTTGAACATCTATAGTAGTAGTAGTAGTCCTGTGTAATAGTATGAAATATATGCTGGTATTTGTGCATGAGAATAGTTGTCAATGTGAGTTTGACAGAACCGAGTGGAAGCTATGGAAGCGGATGCACATCCAGATTCTGGCCTTGTGATTGGCTGGCTCCGTTACAAAACTAAACAAGGGATCATAGCGTTCCGGTTCCTGCCAATATCCAGCAACGTGGCACAGCCATTGAAGAAGAGTGGACCAACATTCCACAGGCCACAATAGACAACCTGATCAACTCTATGGAAGGAGATGTGTCGCACATCATGAGGCAAATGTGGTCACACCAGATACTGACTGGTTGTCTGAGTCCCCTGACCCCCTCAATAAAACAAAACGGAAGATTTCAGAGTGGCCTTTTCTTGTGGCCAGTCTAAGGCACACCTGTGCAATTATCATGCTGTCTAATCAGCATCTTGATATGGCACACCTGTGAGGTGGGATGGATTGTCTTGGCAAAGGAGAAGTGCTCACTATCACAGATTTAGACAGATTAGTGAACAATATTTCAGAGAACTGGTTATTTTGTGTTTGTGGAAAATGTTTCACATCTTTGAGTTCAGACCATAAAAATGGGAGCAATAACAAAAGTGTTGCGTTCATATTTTTGGTCAGTCTAATTAATTTGTTCTCTAAACTGGATTTTCAGGGTTTTATAACTTGTTAATAGGGCTGAACAATAAATGGATGATGTTTTTGTTTATCACAGTAGTTTCTTCGGATTTCATGAACAGGAAATTGCATTTAAGCAGAAACAGAAATAGGAAACAGCTTTCAGGCTGATGAGTGAATGAAAATAGAAACAAACATTATTTCTGAGCAAACAACCCAAAGTTAATTTTCCTTTTGATTTGACTTTTATAATTATGCAAAGTCATGAACACTATGCTTATCTTCAAACAGCAAGCAACTATTTTTGATTACTGTTGGAAAAATGTTCTGTGTAATTAGGAGCTCTGGATGAATCAACCCTAACTCTAAATGTTCTGTTTCCTTTGGTGTTAAGTTGGTCTTTTTTACATGGGGGTCAATGCAAAAGGGGCTTCCCATTAAAACAAATGATTTTTTTTATGCTAAAGGTATAAAAATACTATTGGGTCACCAGAAAATGTCATGAAACTGTTGAACTTGAAGAAATGCTCCCCAGGAGAAAGGAGACGGATAAACCAGCGATCCTCATCAGGTTTGTGAATCACAAACACAAGCTAGCTCTGATGAACCAAAGAAAGAACCTGAAAGGATCTGCTGTTTACCTGAACGACCATCTGACCAGGAGGAATGCTGAAATCTCCAAACATGCACGGCTTCTCAGGAAGCAGAAGCAGATTGAGAACACTTGGGTTAAAGGCTGCAGGATTTACGTCAAACCACTCGGTCCACCGGACCGGTCCAAGGTTCTGGTTGTGAACACCATGAAGGACTTTGAGAAGTGTTTGATCACGGTCGTCTGAAACTAGGGCTGGGAATCACTGGGTACCTCACGATACGATACGATACGCGATACTTTGCTCACGATAACGATACTATCACGATATGGCGATAATGCGATAATCGATATATCTCGTCTCTAACAATTCACGATATATCAAACTTTAAGAAAGAAGAACTTTTAAAAACAGCTTTTTGGAAAATATTTCCCCATTTATTTTTTATTTTTTAAACACCATGATAATAAACAACTTGGTGTATTGAATAACAGACTTTTGTGTAACATTGCTGAAATCAGTAATACTCTGTCTTTGACAAACAATGACAATTTTCATTTGGAAATATCTGTAAAATTCAGTTTAAACAATAGTGAACATGAACAGCAGTGTCATTATTTAGTACAAAATTGCTGTAAACAGGATAAAAAATGAATGAGTCAAGTAGCTGCCAGACACATTGGTATTAACTTTAAAAAACAAAACCATAGCCATTGCTTAATTTAAAAAATAGCTGTAAATCAGATATTTATTCTGTGAACAAATTATAGTGTCTTTGTTAAAAAATAAATGACACCATTTAGTGTAAATGTGGTGTAAACAAAAATATAATTCTCACAGAAAAATAAAAATCAAGTATGAAGGGACTTTCCTTTAAGTTATTTAAGACATAAACTGCTTTCAAAATAAATTACCAGGGATAAAATACATAAAAAACTTGAAGTGCATCTAAAAGTTAACGTCTTTGTGAACAACACGTTTGGGTAAAGCTGCATGTGATGTATGTTTATGTTCATGTTTTTCTGGAGAACCACAGACTTTTAGCATCAAGACGCCGCTCATCTGCTTAGAGGAGAAGGGGGGTCTGAGAGCAGGGATGCCTCTATTTCTTCCGTTTCCATCTCAGCCGTAGCTCTGGTCTGGACGTACAGTACAGGGATCCTTTTTTCAGTATTTCTGAGAGGGAATGTCAAAACTCTAATGCATTCAATAAAAACCCAAATCCCTCGTTCTCCACCGCACTGCAGGGACCGTTTTCCGTTTATTGCCGCTGCTCTGTCTCTCTCAGAAGACGGCGGTAGCTTCGTCTGGAAAAAAGTATCCATGCCGGGCTGTGTCGGCTTCAGGCCAGCAGCAGCCACAGCTTTCTCACACAACTCCGGGTGATGCAGCTTCAATGCTGCCGTCGGTCTTTTAACTTACTGCCGTCGCTTCTCATTGTTTTCCCGCTCCGCCATCTTTGTTTGAATGTGTGTTCTTCTTCGTCCGCCCGCAACAGCCAATCTCGCAACGAGCGCCCCCTATCGACCCTCCGAGGAATTGTCTTACCAAAGGATGGTTAATATAACGTTTTACAGGGTTTTTAAACGTAAATAAAAGGTCGATACTTGATGAAGACGTATCGATAGAGCTGTGACGGTGACGGATTTTTCATCACCGCGGTGATGAACCACCAGGGGGCGCGGTGTCGCGGTTAACGGCAGCCCCCCTCCAAAAAAAAAAAACAAAAAGAACCCACACACACAAAATCCCCCCGCGGCTGCATCATAAATACATACAGTTACAACGTAGTATTCTTTATTAACCTTTATTAACAAATAACAATAACAACTGACTACTACCTACCGACGAACCCCCCCCCCCCCCCCCCCCCCCAAACACAAAATCCTCCGGCGGGCGGCCGTGTCGCGCACTCAAGAACGCACCCAGCTTAGTGGAAATGAACAATTAGAACGCAGTAAATTTGTCGTATTTCCTCGCAAGACAGAAACTTCTTTTGTAGAATCAGGATGTGTGTGTGCTTCTAAAACAGCGCACGTGTGTCTGTAAGTAGAGTACGCACGTGCCCCGTGCTTCTCTAAGAGACAGCTACAGCCCCGCGCGCGCGCGCAGGCGGGTGCAACGAGGAAAGGAGAAGAGTGATAAAAGGTTTCCAATAGAAACCCTTTAAGTCTGAACACAGGACTAGCAGAAAAAGTACATTATCAGCAAAGATTAATGTGTTTATTATAGTTCCAATCACGCACCATATGCAAAACTTAAAAAAAAAAAAAAAAAAAAACTTTCAAAATAAAAGTGTGGTGATGCGGTGATGACCTCATCACCGCGGTGATGACCTCATCACTGCGGTGATGCGGTGATGCGGTTATCGTCACAGCCCTACGTATCGATAATCGATCGCGGGACTAAATATCGCGATATATCACCATATCGATATTTTGGCACACCCCTATCTGAAACAACATGGAGTAAATCAAAGAGTCAAATAATTTCAAGAAATATGACACCTGGATTCATCACTTTCTCCATCATCTGACGTCACCTGAATAACAGCAGAGAGTTCTGACCTGCAGACAACTTGACCTCAACTTTCACTGAGCTGATATCAGCTGAAGAAGGATATGGACCTGAATCTAATGTCTGCAGACATAACATGGAAGAGACTAGAAACTGTTTAAACCCAGAAGATCAGCTGTTTTTTCAGCAGAAGAAGAAATACCAACCTTGGATAATCGACAGATTATGGACCCTTTTTTTTCCCAGCATTAGATTATAATTATAATGATAAAATAAAAATGCTTAATCAATTATTGAAGATGGTTAAAGTGATTGATCTCTAATTATTTCACTTCACTTGCTCCAAAAATTGATTCATGATTTTTCTACTGAAAATAATCTGCATATATTTTTAACTTTTGATACTTGATCAGTTTATGCTATGAGGATTTTAGAAATAGAGTTAAATGTATTTATTTTCATGATTGCTCTATGACAAAATAACCTGCACATCTTTAGATAACTGATCTGCATGTGCTATGAGGATTTCAGAAATAGAGTTTAATCTATTTCACATAATACTTAAGTGATTCATCTTTGTCATGTGATTATTGATACGTAAATATTCTTCATGACCTGAAACTGAGTTGGTAAGACCCAGATGTCTGATAAAGTTATGAACCGCATAATAATAAATCATGGAATCAAATGGTTACAGTAGAACAGGATTCTAGAAGTTCACTTCCTTCTATTCCCTTTAAGCAATATCTGATTTACTATCTAATTATCCTAAGTTTGATACGTCTTTGTGTGAATGTAGAACTGATGATTGTAATGTTTTGTGCATTCTTCTAGCTTTGATTGCTAGAAATAAACCATTTGAAATCAAAAATCAAATCAAATGCAACAGATTTTAAAATAACGTTCTGGTAGGATGACTCAGAACTAAAGAAGAACTGTTGCTTTAGTCCACTGAAGTTCTGGAGAAGAACTGAATTACCACCACAACATTGCTTCTTCACCATAATGGCTCACTGAACGGCATTTTCCACTCGACTTTCTCTTCCTGTCCAGACTCTTTGGTCTGAGGAGGCGGCCGTTGAAGTGTTTGGATGTGAAGCTGACACTCATCATCATCACATCAGGACTGAAGCGGGCTTTGAGGCTTTCTGTACATCCATCACCTGACATTAGTCGCATGAACAGACTGTTTTCAAGAAGATGGAAAATGTTACATCAAATTACGTAACAGTAACTTTTAAAAGTTCATTTACTTTCTAGTTACTTTGCTTATGCTTTACTGCAGCAGCATCATTCAGCTGTCAAAGATATAAAAAAATACTAAAGAGTCAGACCTTTTGGGTCGTCAGCATTCTGTGGCCACATATTAGAGCTGAGCGACAGAATTTTTTAATATCACAACAGTTTTTTTTTCATATCAATGATATGTATCGTGATAGTATACCAAATAACTGTATTTGTCAAATGTGAACGTTCTGTGGCTCATAAGAGAAATGTGGGATCTTCAGCAGGTTGTTTAGATGGAACTATTTATTTCCTACCATACCTTAAACACAACAGATGATGCTGTGACTTCCTGTCTGTCTTCATTTAACACATCAGTTTATAATAACACCTGTAGCTTTTCTTTGTAAAATAATGGAATCATTTGGACGGTAGATTTATTAGTGTCTGGTGAGTCAGAAATGAGATTGTGGTCTCTGGTTGTGGCATCAAACCACCAACAGCTACATCCTTTTCAAGGCTGCTGCTACCAAACATGTTCTGCAGAGTCATTCTAGTGTTTCTGTCTGAGAGGATCAAGCTAGCGGTAGCTCCCAGAACGTCTGCTGCTTTGATCTGCAGACATTTACAGTCTGGATTTAGTAGAACTTTGTGTTAGAGGCTGTTTCCAAAGAAAATAGTTGTTTTAATAGATTCCATCGGTTGTCATTTTTGTCAAAGAAAGTAAAAGCAGAAAGAAAACAATTAAAAGAAAAACTCAATTTGGAAGGAAAATGTGAGATTTTGTTTTCTACTAATTTGTGTGAACAAAATGCTTACTTTTGTGCATCATATGTTGGGACTTGCACACTAATGTGCATTTTTGTGGAAATACAAAATGCTCATTAGCGGAAAGAAAATGCTACTTTGTTAGAACAAAATGCCAGTTTATAAGCACAACATACTCATATGTGTGCACAAAATGCTCATTCATGAGCATAAGATACACATTTTCTATGCACATAATACTCATAAGTGCAAAGAAAATGCTAATAAGTTCGTACCAGATAGTCTGTAAGCACAAAATACTAATTTTTGTGCACAAATACAAACCATATATTGAATATACATAACATTTGACCTCCTGGTCAAATTCCTGGTAATTTAAATGCAAGAGGGATGACTGTGGTGCAGGGGAGAGAGGCTGCTCAGGACAGGGAGGGGTGGAGAGAGTTTGTGTATGAATGAATGGATGGATGGATGGATGGATGGGTGTGGTAGAGGTCTGGTCTTGGTATGAAGCGGCAAGGGGAAACCAGCTTTGGCTGAGGCCCTGCTGTGGAGGTGCCCACACTGGACTGTGCAGCTGACCCTGGTGCAGTGTGGTGTGGCTTAGAGCAGGCCTAGACCAGTCACACACACACACACACACACACACACACTGAAGGAGGAGGGTTTGGGGAAGAGAAGGAGGGAGTTAAAATTGTGTGCCCTGTCTTGGCTACCCCACCTTGGTGGGACACAGCCTGGGTATATAGATAGATAGATAGATTCACCTCCTGGTGACTTTTGTTGGACATAATCCACCTCCTGATCTCTGGACCTTTTAAACGATTTGTTTTAGTGATTCTTAGGGTTTCTGTGTGTCAGAGCTCTGTGGATCCGTCTCTGAATTCCCTCTGTGCATAGCAGGGGCTGCAGAACTGAAACTCTCCTTTTTATTCTATTTTTGACATCTAGACAAAACTGTCAGACGCACATTCTTCTGAGTTTATAGCTCTTTATTAGTCTCAGGCGGTTCAGTCCACAGACTGACTGGAAATCTCTTTGGTTGCATAAACAGCTTCTACTTGCAGGAAAAGGAAACAGCAAACTCACAAAAATACATAAAGCAACAGGAAAGAGTGACGAAAACAAACAACTAAATCCTTTAGACCTGTCAGGGTGTACCCCACTAGTGGCTTTAAGCGTGTGCTAGATTCCTCGGATAGCAGCTAAATTCAGGTGTTGCTGCCTCAGACTGAGCTCCCATCACCTCATAGGGTGGCTGTCTGAAAGGATCACAGTCATTGACCAGCATGAGACCTCGCTACAGCCGCAGCCATCAGGGACAAACAGACTGAATCAGAGAATCTGCAGGACTCTCAAACACCCTCTGCCCCGGGGCAACAGCCTAGTAACCCCTGCAGTTGACCCCACCTTGGGTTGCAGCATGTGAAAATGTACTGTTATGCTGCATTAACCCCGCCCTCAGCAACACGCGTTAAGCAGCCACTTTTATTCAAGAGTCTATGTAAATGTGTGTAAATGTGCATTTTAGAGTTCCACGCTCCAAACTCTCGTGTTCAAGCGCCACAACACACGTTTTTGGGCTCTACGTACGCGAAGCCATTGAACGCAGGTTGAAGGTTAAACTGGTTGAACTTTGACTAATCAGGGACTGGAGTGTCATTTGTGAGTCACTGAAGTATCAACCGTTTGAAATTGATCATGGAAGAGTAAATAATAAAAGTGATTTGTGCCCGACTGGAATTAAATGTCACCAAGTCTTTCATGTATCAGAATAGAGCTGTGAAAGGAAAAGCCTGGAGCCAGATTCATCAGTGTGGACAGCAGATGCTGCATTAAGGTGCTTTGCTGCTTTAAAAAACAGTTTTATTTACAGGTAATTACAAAAAACAGAAAATTAAAATAAAACACCAGACAAAAAGTACAAAAAGAACAGATGTTGACAAAAGACCACAAGTGTCATAAAGCTGCAGCAAAACTTTCAAAGACCCACTTCAGCGAAATTGTATGATTAACATGGTTTTGTGGCTTTTTTCTAATGATAAAGCACATATTTAAAAAGAATTCAGCTTAAAATTGCATCTCTGAGTATTCATTCAAATTGTTGTGAATCAGAAGCGGATGAAAACAACACAGAGAGGAAAATGTCGTATTTGTGACGTAGAAAACACACTCGGCAGGCCACAAGCCTCCTGCTCCGCCTGCTCTGACTGCTCTGACTGCTCCGCCTGCTCTGACTGCTCTGACTGCTCCGACTGCTCTGACTGCTCTGACTGCTCCGCCTGCTCTGACTGCTCTGACTGCTCCGCCTGCTCTGACTGCTCCGACTGCTCTGCCTGCTCTGACTGCTCCGCCTGCTCTGACTGCTCCGCCTGCTCTGACTGCTCCGACTGCTCTGCCTGCTCTGACTGCTCCGACTGCTCTGACTGCTCTGACTGCTCCGCCTGCTCTGACTGCTCTGACTGCTCTGCCTGCTCTGACTGCTCCGACTGCTCTGACTGCTCCGCCTGCTCTGACTGCTCCGCCTGCTCTGACTGCTCTGACTGCTCTGCCTGCTCTGACTGCTCCGACTGCTCTGACTGCTCTGCCTGCTCTGACTGCTCCGCCTGCTCTGACTGCTCCACCTGCTCTGACTGCTCCGCCTGCTCTGACTGCTCCGACTGCTCCGACTGCTCTGTCTGCTCCGCCTGCTCTGACTGCTCTGACTGCTCCGCCTGCTCTGACTGCTCCGCCTGCTCTGACTGCTCCGCCTGCTCCGACTGCTCCGCCTGCTCTGACTGCTCTGACTGCTCCGCCTGCTCTGACTGCTCTGACTGCTCCGCCTGCTCTGACTGCTCCGCCTGCTCTGACTGCTCCGCCTGCTCTGACTGCTCTGACTGCTCCGCCTGCTCTGACTGCTCTGACTGCTCTGACTGCTCTGACTTCTCTGCCTGCTCTGTCTGCTCCGACTGCTCTGACTGCTCCGCCTGCTCTGACTGCTCCGCCTGCTCTGACTGCTCTGACTGCTCTGCCTGCTCTGACTGCTCCGACTGCTCTGACTGCTCCGCCTGCTCTGACTGCTCTGACTGCTCCGCCTGCTCTGACTGCTCCGCCTGCTCTGACTGCTCCGACTGCTCTGACTGCTCCGCCTGCTCTGACTGCTCTGACTGCTCCGCCTGCTCTGACTGCTCCGCCTGCTCTGACTGCTCCGCCTGCTCTGACTGCTCCGACTGCTCTGTCTGCTCTGACTGCTCTGCCTCCTCCGCTCCATTCTGATGCATCCACTTGTAAGTTAACAGATCCATGTCTTTGCATTCATAACATCTGACTCAAACTCATGGCTGGGTTGCTCCAATATGTTTGCTCTTGTAATGTTAGTTGGGGGGGGGGCTGTAAGCTGGTGGGACAGCATGTAAACACAGAGCCTTCTACACCGGGGATGGAAAGAGGGGGTGGGGTTGCTCTGCTCCAACAGTCCCGCCCTCAATAATTATAACTAAAAGAGCACTGGGAAGGCTCTCACAATAGATCAAAGGATGGACGGAGTGTCAATCATATTAAAAAGTGGACATAAATTTAAAGTCATTCACTTAAATTGAGTCATAAAAAAATGCTAATATCCATTTTAGTACCTTTTGAACTTGGATGGATTTGTCACCTTCTGTTTGAATAATTTAGCTCTCTACGAGAAGATTCTACATCAGAATCTGAACTTTAACGTGTTTTTTGCTCGACTTTAACATCTTTTTGTGAGCAGGTTTTCTTTTTCACCCCTAAAATTTCCCACAATTCCCCTTCAACACATAACATTTGAAGCATCTCCTAATCATCTGAGATTGATTAGTGAGGATTCATTATGTATGACGACTGATCAAACGTCTTTTCAGTTCCTTGTGCTGCAAGAGCGTCATCCACCAAATGAAAAATCTCTGTATGCAAACATCTGAGCAGAAGCCGAGCAGCCGTTCGTTCTGCCCGACACTCTGACATCTTTTCAGGCACAAAACTTGGCCTTGGTTTTGGAGCCTAACAGGCGTGTCTGCGTGTGGTGGCTGTGATGACTGCACAGACACTGACGATGGCTGCAGGTAACAAAGCAGAGAGGCACCGAAATGAAAGCCAAAGTGCTGGACTCCACACGGGTCCCAGAAGAGCGAGACCCTCCGCCTGAGCCTGCTTTTACACATCAGTGTGTGATTATTTGTGTGCCAGAGTGGGATGAAACACCCGAGTCCCCGCTGACCCCAGAGAGACAGACGGGTGGCTCGGCTTCCACAGATGCCGTCTTTGTTGTCAAGGTCGATGAGCTCCAGGAAGAATCCAATTTTCCTTTGTACCCCTCCCCTCTGGCCTCTGGTCCCTTTCCTTTATAGGTCTCCACTCTTGTGTCCATCCAGTTTTTCTCTAAAAGTCGTATTTGCCTCATTAGTTCAGAATCCCATCAAAAAACACAAATCTTAAAAGTTAACCAAACTCTACGGAAAGATAGACAAAGATTAGAAAAATGTGCTGGATTGTGGTAGAAAATGAAGTCAATGTCATCTTCAGAGCTCACTGAATCCCTTTTGGGGTCGCAGTGTTGCTGGAGCCTATCCCAGCTGCTATAGAGCAAAGTCAGAGTACACCTGAACAGGTTGCTGGTCTGTCGCAGGGCAACAATTCAGACTCACCGATGTCACCACAGAGCATGGTTTTTGGACACACAGCTGGGTGTCAAACCAGGACCTTCTTGCTGTGAGGCAAGAGTGCTAACCACTACACCACAGTGCAGCCCTGAAAATGAAATCATGATAACATTTTTTTGCTTACATAATAAAAATAAGACTTGAATATGTTTTGAATCCTATTTATACTTGTATGTCGTCTGCATCATTACCTGTAGTGACACCTACAGGCTCAACCTCTGAACTGCAATCCAGTATGTTCACATTTATTTAAGGATGCACATTTATGTAAATATTCTCAAAGTTAGTACATAAAAAACTAACATACATGAAAAGCTGCAGTTGCTTCTTGGTCAGAACAGAATCTACATAGTAAAGTTAGGATTTTTCAGTACTTTGACGCTGGACTGTTGGTTTGACGCTGCAGTTTTTTTTCTCGCTTACTAAACTGCATTCGACGAGTGTGAAACAAACAGGCAAGTCACTCGCAAATGAACCTTGATGTGGATCAGCAGCAGTGCAGCTGCCGGGACCAAAAAGCAAAGCTTACCCAAAAAGATGGCCGCTGATGCACAAACACAGTTTTTGGGATGTTAAATGTCCTTTTTTGGTGCAGAAATGCTGTCTTCTGGATCCCAATGCGTGTTTGGTCCACACAGTACCACGTTTCCCCAGTAGGTGGTGCAAGACTGCACTGTAATCCCAGGAGCAGGTTGACCTGATCCTAACTGCTGCTACGGCCAAAAACATGGTGTCTGCAGTCACAAAATGGAAAACCACGCAGGTGCCCCCACCAATCAGAGTTCTGGAGCACTCGGTGAGCCCGTAGAGCGAAAATGTTCTTTCTACAGGCATGATGCCAGCGATCACAGAAACAACACGTAACGTAAGTGAGGGTAACGTGTCTGTGACATACGGCATCTGCATCATGCGTGCAGCATTAGCGTGTGGTCAGTCAGGAGTCTGCAGTCAGATCTCAGCAATGACTAGAGCGTGGCGTTCAGGCACCGTACAACACCATCATGCCCATGTCGTGTACACTAAACATTTAATATGACAAATATTTCACACTTACCACACACACACACACACACACACACACAGAACAAACGTTACAGCTTCAGGACTCACCAGCAGGTCAGATGTTTTGTATTTTATAAACTACAACTGCTGGACACTCCGTCACTCCCCTTCAGATTAGAGGTAAGATCTTAAGCCCGAGTCAGAACCCGACCCGACCCAAAATTTGGGTCGGGTTGGGCCGGGCTTCTCTGTCGCTGACTTTTTTAATAAACATATTGTAATAGCTGCAAAGAAGCTCCTTGTCCAACAGCTCTTTATTAATCCTGTTTGTCAGAACGGTTACTGCACGAACCGAAAGGCACAGCCAGCTTCTGACTCAGAGGGAGAACGTTTCCCGAACCCACACACACCCACACACACCCACACACACCCACACACACCCACACACACCCACACACACACACGCACACACACACACCCACACACACACACACACACCCACACACAGGTAGACCCCGCCCACCAGTCACCAGCCCACCGTTGATTGACATACACTGTGGTCCAGCTCTGTGCACGTGTCGTGTCTATTTAGTTTAGGGATCCCTGATATGGAGCAGCAGGAAGTCAAGGAGAAACTTCAGGCAGAGGAACTGAAAAGGCAAACGTGCACCGCGGCGGCTGCAGTATTTCTCCACGTAATGAAGCGAGTGCTGATCATCCAGATCTCTCTGTCTCTCTCTCTGTCTGGCCTCTTATTCTGTGTTCCAGCGTTTTTTCGTTGATCAAATGCATTTGTCACGATCATAAAAATATGTAGATTATTTTAATTTGAAAACTCTTGTGTTTTTTTCTGCCAAAAATACTATGGGATAAATAGAAATTCCGGGTTTTCTTCAGGCTCGGGCCTGCAAATCAAGTTACTGTGTCGGGTTGGGCCGGATATTTTAGGCCCGATCTTACCTCTACTTCAGATGCAGCCCCTCCTCCATGACTATAAATCTATAGAAAACCCCTTCAGAACATCAATGCAGCTGATTTAGTCTGCATTGAGTCTTTGTTGTTTTTAATTACAAACCGTCTTTTGACACTTTCGGTTGTGAGCTTCACACGGCGGCTGATTGAGTTTCCATACAACTCTTATATATATTTGTGCCTGTTGTTGGTTTTTAGTGGAAATCACTTTGGAAATATCTGGATGAAAACAAAATTATCTATTTTTTCGAATTTATTTCATGATTTATGGGAAATTTAAAGTCATTTCCTGAAACTGACAATCAGCCAAATTTGCACAAATATCTTTAGCTAAAGAAACAAAGATGTATTTGGCTGTACTGTGATGTATCTGGATGTGTTAAGGAGCTGATTGGTCTAGACGTAAGCCTGAAGAAACAAAGGTTGGTGTTGGTAACGATCCGGATTCAGACCTGATGAAGCTCAGTTTGATGACGTGTGCACAAACGCCTGCATCTCTGTGAGGGAACAAACAGCTCAGTAGCTGCTGCTAATTGACCTTGAGGAAATGAGATGTGTGTTCTCAGCTGCACACATCCAAAGAAATCCTGAAAATACAGAATTGAAAAGTCACACACAGCATTAGAGCCAACCTTTTCTGCTCCATCTGTTCATTTGAGGAAAATTGCTAATTACATGACAGTAATGACTGTCGGGTCAGAATTACCCACAGGATATGAGGCGCTCTCGGAAAGCATTTCAGGGACTTCCTGTGCGTTCAGCAGGAAGGAGGGGCTCAGTCAACCACCGAACAGCTTTACCAAAGGGACCAGGAGGCGGCGTCTGGCCTCACGGCACAAATCTGTGCCGAATCACACAAACCAAACTACAAAAAGCCGTCATCCTCACTGGTCGCACCAACGTTTTCCAGCAACAGATTTGGAGGAAACCGTTTGCTTGAAGGCATTTAGTGCTGCTTTAAAGCCATCAGTAATTCTATCAGTACATTACGAAAAGCCTTAGGAAGATCTGTTTATCATGCTGGGGGGGCGGGGGGGGCTGTAATGGATTTGCTTTCAAATACACAGACTTTGATACGATCAGCTTCACTGCCTTAGAGGCCCATAACACTTTTCAGACTCATTCATTAATGTTTTAAAGCGATTTTGAGCATCTTTTTAGCAGGACTCTTGGGTGGGAAATGTGTGTGTGGGGGGGGGGGTATGAGCTGTCTGCGGGCAAAGACTGGGCAAGCCTGCAGACTGATTGGTGAGTCCATATGGCGAAAATGCCGTAAGGATTTCTCATTAATGCCATAAAACCTGCACAGTGCACTGGGGGGGGGGGCATTAGTGCTGATACGTGCACGCTCCCTGTGTGCAGCCTGACTGGGCACCGCACAAGCGTACAGCATCATCCGTGGTGTGTAACTTACATTAGCAGTACAGATACTACACAACACATTCACCACACGCACAACAAATGTTCTGTTCTCACTTCGTCCCTTAAGGTGACCACAAGAGCCTCAAGGGAAAACTCACCGGCACTCCCTTTAAGATGCTGGCCCCCCTCCACGGCCTGGACAACCAAAAGTCTCACAGCACCCATATGGGTCAACCCCCCTGTCCAGGTGCATGTGATCAAAGCATTACACAATGCACTCTTCAGTACAAAAACACCTGGCAATGCCTGGTTGAGGGTGGCCTGCTAAAGGCCTTCCCCTCTAGAGGAGACTGTGGAAGTCCCATCCAGCAAAAGAACGTCCTTCTGTAAAGGCCATCTGGAACAGCATCCCCCTCCCCATAAGGGAATGTCCCACATAACAAACCTTAAAAACTCATCTCAAACATTGGTCCAAAGCAAACCAGTCCTAGAAACATTGATTTTAACCTTCTACTATTGTACTGTCATGCGATGTGTACTTTATAGTAAAATAGTGATTTTTAACCTTTTTGTAAAGTGGTTTTGTTAATGTACTTCAAAGGTGATGACATTTCTGAACCAATTTCTCATTATGATTTGGTTCTACGCTGTCTACAGACTGCAAATGTAAACTAGAAGGAGCAGCATTTCCAGAAGAAAATGTAGGGTTGAATGTTATATTGCTGAATGAAAGGGTAAAAATAAAAACTAAATACAGAAATGATCAAAGTTGACCATAAATGCAGTGAAAACAGCACAAAAACCAAAAAGATATGTTTGTGAAAAATGTCAGAGTCGGGTATCGAACCAGTGAGCTTCTGCACCAAGGATTCCCCATTTATTTCAACGGAGGCAAAAATCCTGAAAATCCTGGAATATCTGGAAAAGTTCAAGGATTTGAAGAACCAAAAGTCACAGCTGGAAAAAGCTGAAAGAGCTGAAACATTTGAAAAGTTGAATGAATAAAAGAGATGAAACATGGTAGAAGGAGTTAAGCTGCAAAACATGGAGGCAGATACTAGAATAAAGACAGAGAAACAGGAAAACAACGATCAAATACTTTATAGCAGTGGTTCCCAAAATTTTTCTGCAGGGCCCCCCTTTCTGAAGATTAGAAAATTTTTGAGCCCCCCCCACACTGACACAAAATACAAATCCTTTGTTTCTAAACTCCACCGCGCGCCCCCTGCAGTACCTCCGCGCCCCCCCTAGGGGGCGGGCCCCCCAGTTTGGGAACCACTGCTTTATAGCATTCAACCAAATAATTTGTTTGGTATAATCAGGAAATTTGCACGTATCAGTGCCAGAACATTTCTTTATTATTGTCCCTCCGTCCATCCATCAATATTGTTTTTTTTACTTTCACACTAATGTATTTGCATTGAACAAATACCATCCAATCATTCATTCATTCATTCATTTTCTTCCGTTGTTCCCTTTTGGGGTCACGGGGCTGCTGGAGCCTATCCTGGCCACTTGTGGGTGAAGGCAGGGGACGCCCTGGACAGGTCACCAGTCTGTCGTAGGGTAGAATGTCCACAATCACACACCCTTTCACTCTCTCACTCACACCTAGGGACAATTTAGAGTTACCAATTTACCATGAAGCATGTTTTTGGACGGTGGGAGGAAGCCGGAGATCACGGAGGGAACCCACGCATACACGGGGAGAACATGCAAACTCCCCACAGAAAGGCCCCCCATTGATGTTGTGTTTTTCATGTCCCCCCAGCTGGGACTTGAACCTTCTTGCTGTAAGGCAAGAGCGCTAACCACTGCTCCACCGTGCAGCCAAATACCATCCAATTCAGCTTCTAGAATTCCTACCAATGAAGGCGATGTTCAGTAATCATGTGAAGGACATGACTAAGAAGATCAGGATTCAAACGCCCGACCACCTGAATGGCAAACAGAACATGTAAAGCTGTGAGATTTTTCCACTTTTCCTGAGTAAACCGGCTCCAAACTGGTTCCACCTTTCAACAGTACCATTCCAGTCCTTCATGGTTTAAACATCCTCCCTGCATCAGTGACAGTAAAAACCTTTAATGCTCCACAAACATTTCCAGAACACTGTCATTGTCTTTAAGGTTCAGACAGTTTCTATCCAAATGGTGGAGTTGCTTCTACTTTGCATCAGTTCCATTTGTTTCATCACTGCTACTACTTCAGACTTTGTCATCTCTGGAACTGAGCAGATAGTGAAAATCTATAACCGACATTTGTTATGTGATGATTAGGATTCTGTTTCTCCATACTAACCTGTTGGAACTCTGTTCATAACTCATTTAGTTTATCAGCTTAAGCTGCATATTATACACTATTATGATTACTTTCTGGGGTTTCCCAGAATTCCACTTCTGACACCACTGGTGTCTGGCAAAGTCCAACTATTTATCAACAGGTACAATAATAACCTTGTTTTTTTTTAATTACCAGTCATAACAGAATAGAATGTCATTTTATTTATCTCACAGAGTTGAGGAGATCAGGCAGAAATACAGAGTTACGGTTAGATGAATAAAGACGAGTCTTTATGAACCTTTTCCTTTTGTTTTTAATTTGATCCAACTGATTTGTAGTTACTGGCACATTTTCAGAAAGACCACAGGACAGGGATTTACTTAGACCAGTGTTTTTCAACCAGTGTGCCGTGGGAAATTGCCCTCATTCACTGATCTAAAACCATTTCCCATCTCCAGGATTTCAGCTCTGTGTTCATCCAAACAGGCCCTGATAAAACACTGAGTAGTTAGGAATATAAAAGATCAGAAAATTACTTTTTCTTTGTGTTATTTTGATTCTATTAAAGACATTTTGATAAGAATCACGGTACCACCGCGATTTAGCTGCAGCTATACCTGTTTCCTGAAGTCCCGCCCCTTTAACTGTCTCCACCAATCATTCTTGAAGGTTTAATCACATGTCATCAGTCTGACCAATCAGAAGTGGTTAAAGTCTTCACTTCCTTGTCCCAATTTAGCTCAAAAAGTCGCTCAGTTCTAACAAAATTACCAGCTAAAGCTTGTCTTTAGTGGTGTAGCTTTCCACAGAATCCGGGATCAGACCGTGGAACAAGAGAACAAAACCATGAAGCTCAGAGACGCTGGTCTTTCTGCCCTTTTGCGGCAGTTTCACACTTCATCTCCCATGATGCATTAGGTCACGTGACAGCGCCTCGGCGTACAATGAGTCGTCCTTGATAAACGTCTTAAACCACAACGAACATACAGTTTGTAAATTTCCTAACGTAACCTTTATTACATCTTTTAGAAAAAAAAACACCTGCAGCTTCCAGCTTTTTCTGGCACAATTATCACAAAAATGCGCGTCAGATTGCGGCGGCGGCGGCAGCCGCGGGGGGGGGGGGGGGGGGGGCGGGGGGCTGAACATCAAAACAGACTATGAGTTTCTGCTTTTTTTATTTTTTTTATGCTGGTGTGCCGCGGGATTTTTGTCAAGGGTAAAGTGTGCCGTGGCTCAAAAAAGGTTGAAAAACACTGACTTAGAGCCACGAAGTGATGAAACATGAATCTCAGAACAATCCAGTGGGTTTAGTGACCACATCGACTGTCCATCACTTACGATCAGCATGCAATCAAAAATCTACTTCAACCAAAAATCCTGAAAAAATAAAAGTTTGGATTTGCCAAAAAGCTTGATAATATTTCAGAACCATTAGTGGTAATAATGACTCAACTGCTGTGTTTTTATCTGCTTCTCCTGCAACCCTCCTGCCTCTTCACCCACCTCCTCCACTGTCCTTCTCCTCTTCCTCGATGCTGTTTTTGATGCTGTCGTACTCCTCGTCGATGTTCTGGTTTCCTCGGATCTGGCTGAGCACGCGGCGGGCCTTCTGGGTCAGCCCACGCTGGATCAACCAGCGAGGGCTCTCTGGCAGGAAGAGGAATCCCAGGAACTGAAGCACAGCGGGGATCACCGACAGGCCCAACATGTACCTGGAGGGAGGGAGGGAACACATGGAGTGAAACACAAGCTGTTAGCTTAAACGGTTCCCATGCAGTCATGTGGGGGCGGGGCCAGCTACAGTCGCATGCTTTGGATGTTTAATGTAAAGCAGTGGAATTTCAAAGTGTTTTTAGGAAGTTCACATGGTTACAAACTCATAAACTGATCATTGATTCATACTGAAATCGGTAACTATCAGTCCATGTTCTGAACCTGCTGAATCCCTTTTGGGGTCTCTGGGTTGCTGGGGCCTATCACACTATTAGTGAAGGAAGGTGGGGTACACCATTGGCCGGTCTCCAGTCCATCACAGGCCTTCTGATAAACATGTAAATGGACATATATATATATAACATCTGTGGTAAAAACCTTGGTGAGAGCTTGGGTTTAAGGTCCCACTCCAATAATCTTTGAATCTAATATCAAAGCGCCCCCAGTGGTCTTTTAATGATGTTTATGTTGTTTTTAGTCACAATCAAAAAATGGTGTCATTTTCTACAACATAGTTTTTGCAGAGCTGCATTCATTCATTAGAAACTTCCTCCTGAGATGTGGGCTGAACTTGCAGAGTAAGCCCACCCTCATTTCCCATCATGTCTTAGTTTATAGACTCTCCCGTTAGCTTACAGCCCCTCACAATCCAAGCTAACATTAGGGCGGCAGTTGTCAGGTGGTAGAGATGGTCGTCCAGCAACCGAAGGGTTGGCGGGTCGATCCCCGCCCCCCCGAGCGCGCTATTTTGCCGCTCACCGCTCCCCCCAGCGGATGGGTCAAAACGTGGAGAAATATTTCCCCATTGTGGGATAAATAAGGTATCAATTATTAATATTACCTGTACAACAAAAGTAGCGAGGTGTAGTGTTTGAGCCAGATTCAAGCTCAGACGAGGAAAACAGAGACGTTTATGGATCCATGTTGGTCTGCAGGTGGAGGATCAGAATGGAGCAGAGCAGGAAGGCTGTAGCCGGACGATTGGTGCTTTTACACAACAAATACAAGCTTCTTTGAATTAATGTTATTCATCTGCTGCTAATTCACAACTATTTGAATAAAGAAATACTCTTCTTCTTAATTTTCTTTATGTATGTTGTCTATCAAGAGAAGAATGCTACAGAACCTGTCAAAACCCCCTAAATTACATTGATTGTGTTAACGATTAGCTAAGCTGAAAGACAACAGTGAAGCTGAAAGTGTTTCCAAACAGCACAAAGACTCCTTTTCTCCGCATCAGAATCAATTGAGATTACGGTAGTTGTGTTAATGGTTGCTGTAATCAAAGAATGTCATGAGTGAAGCTAAAGGCCGTGTCACACTGCTGTCACACACAAAGTGTTTCTCTGTTTGTCAGTCTTCAACACACGCAGATTTCTGTCGAGGGTTTTGGCCGACAGGTCTGCCTGCAGCAGGTGCTGACCATGGTGCTGACCATGGTGCTGACACAATTTCTGAATGTCAAAGTACAGAAATCCCATGAAGCGCAGGTTTGAGTCTTCTCCGTGAGGTTTATTCGTACGTCTCGGTGGTTGTAATGGGGTTCATTTGTGATACATCTGTAAAAACTCATGTAAAGAGAACTTTTCTCACTTTTTTCCACACATATTCACATGTGACCAGTTTACATCCACGAAAAATGTGCTAAATGCATGTAGCAGCAGTGGTACACGGCCTTAAAAGGATTAAAGCGTTGCTGAACAGCACAAAGACACCTTTTTTTCACATCAGAATGAACTGGAATTGCGTTAATTACGTCAAAAGATTACAGTAATTTAATGAGCATGTTTTATTTCCTGTCTAAAAGTGACAGCTCCAGAGGTAAAAGGTGAACCCAGTCCAAAATAAAAACCCCTAAAGAGTTTGACCAATGAAGAAGCATCATTTGAAAAAATGATGTTGATGTTGTTAATATCAATGTTAATGTCAATGTCTGCATTAGAGTCAGACCTGACAGGGATTTCTTGCTTTTTTGACCTTGAATAACCTTTGCATTATTTATGCATCGGCTATAGAAAGAACTGCCAACCTGAGAGTCTCTGCTGTCTTTCCCGTGTTCCTCAGCCCGGCTGTGGATTTCCAGCTGCTCTCAGATAAAAGTTTCTCACTGCAGTACAATTATTAGGCATTATTCCTATGCGCACAATATCTGAGCCGAACAATCCCAGCAACACGTCCACGATGTCTTTTATTCACTCCCACATAATCAGTTCAGAGCGTCCTGCAAAGACGTTACTGATTTGAAGATTAGAATAACAGTAGATTGAAGTGAAATGAGAAAAAAGGCCTCTTCTTCTGCTGCTCTCTGTCAATCAGGGACCATTCATCCTCTAAACTTATCAGAGCTCCCACAAAGCCGTGATCATGTCTGACTCACAGCAATCTAAAGCCCTTTGAGCTACCATCAGAACGGCTGCTCAGACCGATCCTTTCAGTTCTTAGAGCTTCAAACTCCAACACTCTGGAGGACGACAGGAGACGCAAACAAATGCAGGACCCCCCCCAGAGATGAGGATTCTGTCCTCCTTCAAGTTTATGTTCACGTGAAACATTCTAGATGCAGGAGAAGCTTCTGAGACGTGTGACGTTCTAAACCCGTGTCTGTTCTGATTCAGGCGCCGTAATGAGGCGGTCGACAGTTTTCACCTCACCTGTCAACAATGATTAGGCTGTGACTCATATGTGTGCACGTTTCAGAGAGGGGGCAGTGCTGGATGCTGCATGGCTTGAGTGTGGGGTGAGTGAAATTCCTATCTGCTGTCTGACCTCCATCCATCACGCTGCAGGTAGCTGAAGGCGCCGTCGATCAGGCTGGCGGTGAATTGTCCCCCGGTGATGAAGAGCGTGTTAACAGTCACCAGCTGGCCTCTGAGGTGGGGGGGGGAGGCCTCAGCGATGTACACTGGGACTGTCATGGTGACAATACCTGGAGAGCGGGGAGGAGAAAATGCTAATGTCAGGCTAATCTTCACTTCTTTTCATTTCCCTCACTTCTAATGTGGCTAAACAGACACAAGAAATGAAGAATTCTCAACATTTTAGAGACCACCGAGGAAGTTCTGAAAGAGTTTCATGCAGCCAATCAAGAAACCGGCTCACAAAAGATCACATTTAACAAACCAAAAAAGGAAAGAACACCAACGGCTAGAACATTAGACTCAGATTCAGCAAATGCTAACAGCAGCTTTTGCTAAAATCATTTAAGCCTTAACTTTGAAATCATTTTAGTACCACAACAGTGTTTTTGCATGAGACATGAAACTCAATCAACATTCAGTCATTTTGAAATATGAAATCATTTAGAAAGTAAATGAGAAGCTACAAAGGCTATTAGCTTGTGTTTGCAATATACAGAACAGTTCTGTGAAATTCTGCGTTTATTTTATTTGGTTTCCAAGAAATCTTAGTTTACTCTCATCTTTTAAATGTCTTTTTTGGGGCCTCCTTCACCCCTCCTATTCAGGTTTTGAAATAGATTTTTTGTTCAATATGGTCTTTTTTGCCTTAGCTTAATTTTGATGCTTCAATCAGACAAGAAAACGACTAGATCCAATTTCCTTTAGAAGGTTGAGCATAAAAGAAAAAAGAATCTGAAAAAATTCTACAGGAATTTATGAAATACTACTGTTTTTTTGTTTATAAAGCAACATTTTTAAAACTTTCAACTTGTTTGCTGATTTTTCACATTTGCTCGACATACAATAAATCTAAATTCCAAAAAAGACAATTTACAACGTAAACCACTAAAAGGGCCGATGCAAGAAGGCAGATTTACAGACTGACAGTAAATATATGTGGGTCCAAAGTGGCATGTAGTGCAATCTTTGACTAGAAACTTTACAGGGCAAAGAAATGAACTTAGCAACAAGCTGTACTGATTAGTTATGAATACATTCCTTTTTCAATGTTTATTCTAATGGAATATTTTGACTAAATATTTTATTTAGTCTGTTTTTCAGTGGGTTGTTTGTGTCATTTTATCTAAAATACAGCATCCAAGACATGACAAGCAAGGCCAGTAATTTATTATCAAGGTAGAGATTTTAAACATTGGATTGTATCTCCAAAAAACGATAGTGGAGAGTTTTGAATGAAAATTGTCCTTCAGAGGTCACAGTGGTCTTAAATGGATGGATCCTCTTTGTGGAGCAACAGGAACACACAAGTGTGCACATAGACCATTTCAGGAATGCACTGCTGTGATCTGGAGACACACACACTGACTAAACACTGATAGATCCAGTCACACACACAGTTGTGTACTCGTGTAAACACACAACGGTGTGCCGATGCTCGTGACGCGTTTGAGGACTGATGCTCTCTGCAGCGGGGCAAAGCATAGGCTCTATTAATAGTCTGCTATCTGCACACACACACCCTTCCACCTCTCCCTCCCTCCCCCTCCTGCCAACACCCTGCCCTGAACCGCCGCCATGACAACGCGGCCGCCCGTTGCTGTGGAGACTGCTTACCGGGAGACCATCCATGCTGGTTCAGATCGCACACCACATTGTGGCAGCTTTGGGACGATGGACACAGAAAAGAAGTTTGATTTCCTTCATTTCTCCTCACTTTCACTTAGATGTGGCCCTTTTTTAAATCTCATTCCTTAAACATCTCCATAGCAGAATGAGTCCATGACCATCGGTTTGAACGCCCGATCAGAGACGAGGCCTCAGAGCCTCTGCACCCAACTGACTGCTTCATCAACAACATACTTAGGTGCAAACCTACCCTAAAGATGCTTTTGTTAGCATCTCATGGAGGAAATCTGAGCGTCACATCACCCTGAAATGAATGAAATGCCCTTTGGCGCGGCGTCTGTCTACACGTAGAAAACCCTTCACAGCTGCTGGACGGAGGACGCTGGAAGACAAACGACTAGAAAAACCAACCAATGTTCTGACTCATGAAAGTCCACCGAGAAAAGAAAGCTTGTGGTTACATTCTGGATAAGGGGGGTGAATTTAAAACCAACGTCTGTCACAACACGCATGATGTTCTCTGTCATGGATAAGAGCATCGGAACTTTAACAATTAGCTGATTTGATGATTTAACTGATGATGCAGTTAGAATCCATGCGGTCAAAGCTGCAATCTGCATCTAAATATGTGGGAATAACATCAGTTATTCTGTCTGGACACCACTGGAAACATGAATCCACAGGATTCTTTATTCGCTTTCTGTGCGACATTTCTGCATGCAGAATCTGCCTCCATCAGCTCACAAACCGTCCCAAAGCCGCTCCTCTGCTCTGAGACCTGGTTCTCCACGGTTCTCCACGGTTCTCCACGGTTCTCCTGAGTCCAGCAGCTCGCTCACGCAGAACGGACTGTGGCCGAAGCCTCCTCTGGAGCGCCACACCGTAACAAAGCCCCCTCCCCTGCCCCCAACACGGAGCTATGCGTCCGGCTGCTCTGCTCAGAGACACGGCGGCTAGCGCTCCACAGACTCCTCTGGAGCGCCACACCGTCTATGCATGACGTAAACCAGAGCAGCAGTGACCCACGAGCAGAATAAATTGTCTACATGAACCACGATCAGATCAACCATCGGCATAACCACCGATCTCCATCAGAAGGAAATATTGATCTGAATGAGTCTGATCAGGGCAGAGGATTCTGAACGGTGGGTTGAAATGAGGCTTTTTTAATCTGATCAGGCGTTCTTTCTGATTACTTTGTCCGTGTGAACACAGCTACTGAAACTGGACAGTGATGTCTCCTTATTTGCCTCATTATTTAGTTCAGTGACAATACATTCCACTCTTCCACAAAAGCTTCATGCAGTTGTGCCACTAGGGGGGGGTTATGATCTTGTATCCACTGCAAACGTTTGCAGCAGTGTCTTGGCGTCAGTCAAGAGGAAAGTCAGTGCTTCTCTGCGTGCTGATCTACAGACCGCCCAAGTTCAATAAGGACTTGCTTCAGGACCTTCTTGTCTGAGATCATTTTAAAGAATTGTTGGAGATTTTAATATTCATGTGTGCTGTGAGACAAACCCTCTAACACAGGGGTGGCTAGCATGCGGCTCTTCTCCTCTCATCATATTTACTATATACGGCACTTTCACGACCATAAGGCACACTGAAAAGTCTTTCATTTTCTCCAAAATGTACAGAGCGTCCTATGAGGCGGTGCGCCTAAGGTGTTGTTGTGTGACTTTGGTAAAGAGGACAGCATGAGAACGCAAAGGAGGGAAGTGAGGACGTGAAAGAAGACACTCCTTGTGGAAGCGTGGGCTAACGTGTCGGCTTCCACTGTTCCTTGAGCTTTGGCTAAAGCCGGCGTCATTCATGAGGAGCCGCACGGCAACGAGACGGACTCTGGCGATGAGGGAAGGGAAGCTGGCGTGTTTCATAGAAATTCAGCCCAGCTGTTCATTTCAGATACCGAACATGTGGACTTTGATGGATGTTTGGATGCTGATTGATGTCTGAAAAAATAAAAAAATCACAACCAACTCAGTTTTGCGCTCGCTGCCTTTTCCAAACACGCACCAGCATGCATGTTTTACCGATATGTGTTAACATGAAATACAGAAAAAAACACCCAGAACTGAAACGGCGCCGTTTAATCCAGTGCTGTACTGTAAGGAGAGGAGGGGGTTATAAAATAATACGGCTTTAATTGTGTGTGTTTGTCTGGCTGGTCAGGGTGTGGTGTGGCTCTTTGACTCTCACAGTTAGTAATTTCGGCTCTTTGTGCCAAACTTGTTCGCCCCCCCTGTTGTAACGAAAGACTGTCTGGACTTGATCATCTCTTTCAACCTGCAGCAGTTAGTGAGGAGCTCCACGCACGAGGAAGCTCTCTCTGGCTCTACTTGGAGATGTCAAAGAGATTGTTGATGCCCGTTTGATTTGAATTTGATCTTTTAAAGCTGCCGCCTGACTCATGCGCCCCTGCGCGCCCCCGCTGCCTGATTTACGTGCTGACGGCTGCAGTTCTCAGCAGCTTTCTCAGCCTCTGAGCTTTCTTGCTTGGATGTCCAGTATGGAAATGTTGATGAGCTCCTGGAGGATTTTAACCATGTTTGTTAGTATTTTAGACGTTATTGCTCCATTTAAGGTTAAACGCTGTAAACCGGCCTGGAGCCTTGGATCAACGAACACACTCATGCGGTCAGACGCTCCTGCCATTGCACAGAGCATAAATGGTAGAAAGACGGGCTTCACGATGCATTAGAGATTTACAAAAACTCCTTAAAGAATACCAGGCTGCTGTGAAAAGTTCCAAATTCAAGTCTGGTGTTTTGTCTGAGAACATCAGCAAACCTAAGATCCTCTGTGACTCTAAAGACTCTGAAGTCTAGTGATTCTCCTGCCAGACTCCTGTTTTACTCTGTGAACAGTTTTTAACACTTTTTACTGACAAAATCAATATCTGGAACACAGTAGACATTTAATAGACACAGGCTAGATCAGAAGACCTCTGGTTCGACTCCAGGAGTGGAGCAAGAGACTGAGGCTGAATTGCGTTTGTTGGTACCATTTAATTGGAAAAAAAAAAAAAAAAAGGAAAGAAACAATTGCATTCACACACATAGAATGGCCATACAATATTTACAAGAAAAAAGAATTCACATTTGTAAATTATACTTTTTGTCCTCCAAGAAGTTCCGTTCCTCAAGATGCGACTCAATAGTTCATTTGCTAGAGTTCATAGTTCGTTATTACGGCCAAGTGTCCAACAGAGGGGGATTGTGTGAGTGAACATGTGAATGGCCGCGTAACTTAGGGTGGCTGGAAGAAGCCTCCTACCAGCCCGACCAGAGCAGGTGGAGTTCATAGAGTGCTTCAGAATAATTGTCCAGCGTTCCGGTTGGTTCTAGGTCCTGGGCTGTAGCTCACCATCCACCATCGCCAGCAGTCGGCTCCTTCAGCTAAATACCCAAGCCTTCCCCACACACTACTTCCAGCAACCTCCCCACAGCTATTTTTAAAGGGTTCCGATTGCACGGGCCGAGTCACATGACCGTGTGACGCACCGATGCACGCAGTGTGATAATGTCACCTCGCAGACGCGAGAGGAGACTAAAGGCAGTTTCTCACCCGGGTTACACAGTGCTGACAAGTTTTTACCCTCTCCTTGTACCCCTGACCCCTCTGTTTTAACGCCCCCACCTGCTGTTTTGGATCATTGTGAGATCCCTTCACTTCCTCTGAGATTTCTGAGATAGTTCAGCACCAGAGGCCTTCCTCCTGCCCAGGTGACTGTATGCCCCCCCCAGACTCCTGAAGGAGGTCTTGGATGCCATAGGCCCTGGATAGCTGGTCTCATCAACTCTTCTCTTGTCTCGGGATGTAATCATACTTATACCATGGTCCGGTTGAATACTCGATTCTGATTGGCTGCTGGGTGTGCAATAAAACCTGATAACGGTGAAAAAAGAAGTTCCGGTCGGCTAGCTTAAATGTTTTGTATCACTGCGCCAGCTTCTTTAAAACAACCTTTTGCTTCATCATCAGAACAAAAACAAGCGGTAAGCGATTAACTTTCTCTCTGAATTGATGCCTTATTCAACCCATCGGGACGATCAGCATATATACATATCGCTGAATGTTGACTGCAGGGGTGGTTCTGCGCAGCGCGGACTATATGTTACGTGATGCAGCGCGATTGCTTTTGTAAATGACCATGGTATAAGGGGGTTAATGGCCTTCGAAGTGTGCGTTTATTACTTTTTAACGCTGTCTCAGCCATCTGTCTCAGCCAAAAAAATTGTTTAAATACTTTTGTAAGTTGTTGTTTGTGTTAAGAAAGCCCAATAGAGACACTCGCTGTCCGTTTAAACCATTTTTAAAAGCGTTATCGATCCCAGAAGTCCAAATCTGTCTCTAGCTCAGCTTAGCTTTCCTGTGTTTGTGCACCTCCTGCTCAAACTGCTTTTGCAATAAATGATGGTGATCCGTTCATGATGCATAGAATTCTAGTATTTATCTGGAATAATAAGCTTGAACTATAAAGCACTGATTACACTTAGAAGAAATTAAATATCCAATACTGAGACTTTCAGAGACAACATCCAATTTTCGATCGAGTCATCAATTATGTGATCGGGCCTGATTTCTGATCACGTGATTGGATTGAGACACCCCTACAGTATACAGTGAGACCATTAGATGAGACTTTGTCTCACTGGCCACTTTATTAGGTAGGTCTAAACCTTTCTAGTGCTCCCCTTTTGCCTTCAGAACTAGAACAAGGTTCTGAAAACATTCCTCAGACTTTGGTCCATGTTGTCATGACAGCATCACAGTCGCTGCAGATTTTTGGCTGAACATCCATGATGCTGATTTCCTGTTCCACCACATCCCAAAGGTTCTCTCCTGGGTTCTGGTGACTGTGGAGTCCGTTTGAGTCCAGAGAACTCATTGTCATGTTCTAGAAACCAGTCTGAGAGGATTCCAGCTTTCTGACACGGAGCCTCATCCTGCTGGAAGTAGCATCAGAAGATGGAACACTGTGGTCAGAAAGGGATGGACACGGTCAGCATCAATACTCAGGTAGGCTGTGGGGTTGGAACCATGCTTAACTGGTACTAAGGGGACCAAAGTGTGCCAAGATAATATCCCCCCCACACCATGACACCACCACCACCAGCCTGAACCATTGATTCAAGGCAGGATGGAACCATGCTTTCATGTTGTTGACCCCATGTTCTGACCCTACCATCTGAATGTAACAGCAGAAATGGAGACTCATCAGACCAGACAACGTTTTTCCATCTTCTATGGTCCAGTTTTGGTGAGTCTGTGTGAATTGTAGCCTCAGCTTCCTGTTCTTAGCTGACAGCAGTGGTACCCGCTGTGGTCTTCTGCTGCTGTGGTCCATCTGCCTCCAGGTTGGACGTGTTGTTCTTTCAGAGATGCTCTTCTGCAGAACTCGGTTGGAACCAGTGGTTCTTTGAGTTCCTGTTGTCTTTCTATAAGCTGGAACCAGTCTGACCTCTGACCTCTGGCATCAACAAGACATTTACAAACACAGAGCTGTTGCTCGCGGGATATTTTCTCTTTTACGTCTATTCTCTGTAAACGCTAGAGATGGCTGTGGGTGAAAATCCCAGGAGATCTGACTGGAAATTTGCCATAACAAGCAATCGGACAGGTGTAACAAATAAAGTGACCAATGTGTGAATATTTCCATTCAGTGACCTGGCAAATCAAAATCAGCCTCAATAAAGGACGTTGGGATGAAACGTTACCCTGATTTTGGAAATAAACAAGATCATTTATTGAAAACCGGCCGTCTACCGTTCTCCAGTGTTTGAAATAAGCGGTTATCCTGTTGTCAGAGACAACCGCTCTGATTTCACGGAGGACAACCAAAAATTAACCTGATGGTTGTCCATGTGACAACCTGGTCTTTTATTCAACATTTTGGTATTTTTCTACAATTTTTCAAAGTTTTTGGGAAACCGACGTCTGACTTTTTAAGATAAAACCGACTCTGCGGGGCAGCTACTCCTCTGATGGGCGTCAGCCGCCACTGCTGGAGCTCCGCCCGGCGGGAGGGACACAGAGGTCCAGAGCCGCCTGGCGTGGTACACTCGGCGAGTGTACACGAACGATGTCACGTGACTCATGAACGAACAGAGTATGCCCGAGGACATCGCAGAATCGTAACCAAAAGTAAAGTTTAGACTGTTTTGGCGCGCGCTGCAACTCGAGAAGAGGTAAAATACTATTTGATTGCTCATATTGATCAAAATATCATTAGTATTAATCAGAAATAACTCAACAGTGATAAGAAAGTAGAAAAGTACAAACAGGAATTCAGAAACAGAGGCTGTTGCAAATTTAGGAAATGAACTGTAAACAGACCGTGTGTCTAAGGCTGCATTTCCACTGCATGGTTCAAGTGACCCAATTCCGATTTTTTTCCTCTCATGTGGCACAGATTGAATATGACCGTGAACGTGTCAGCAGGACAAAAGCGCATGGATTCCGTTTTTCTCAGACTGGATACAGGCCTCACTCATATGTGGAAATAAATCAGATACGAATCGGATCCGTGCATTTGCGTGTGGCATGTAAGCAGACAAATCGGATATTCCCCAGTAAATGTGAGTCGTACGTCAGTGACGTCAACTCAGGACACCACCGACTGAGATCACATGACGTATTAAGGTGCTTTAGTGCTGATTTGCTGTTGGAGGACAGCTGGAGCCCATCAGCGTGTTTCCTTTCAGCCTCAGGCTTCAGACTGTAGTCAGAAACCACTGTTATTTACGGTCCGGTCCGGTCCCGGTCGGGGCGCAAACGGTAACTAATCAAGCGGGACACCGTTGGTGTGGAACAGGCTAGAGGCCGTTTATTTCTTTGCTTGTGTTGCGAAGTGGGGGGGTGTATGATGGGGACCGTGTGTGTGTGTTTGTGTGTGAGAGGAGAGGAGGGCAGAGGGGGGGTGAGCACGGAGCAGGGGAGTGTCGGAGAACCGTAAATTAAAAATAAGGTCTCTCCCCCAAAAGTTTTGGAGTCTTTCTACCCGCTCTTGGTTCAGAACGGTAAAGTGAACCCCGAAGGAGAATCTACCTTCGGCCCTGGAGAAAATCTCCCGTGTGTTTCTGACCACAGTCGGAATAAGAGAAGTCATGGCGCAGGAAAGGTTCAACACTTGGATCAAACTGTTAGTACAGCACGTCTGCAAACACTTCCTCATTCAAACTCAGAGAGCAGCCCTCCTTTTTCCTCTCCCGTGCATCCCGTCAGGAGCGCCCAAGGCCACGCCTCCTTCCGTCGCTGTGTGGCCTCCATGACAACCGCAGTCACAACAGTCTGAAGGAGGTCCGCAGAAGGCGGAAATGCTGCTACGTTGTCCTCAGAACGTCTACGTTTGATAGTATCAGCATTGTACAGTGTAAATGCAAAAATCGGATACGGGTCACTTTTAAAAGATGATGTGAGCGGGTCGTCAAAAAAATCAGATATAGTCAGAAAATCAGATTTGGGCATTAAGACCTGCAGAGGAAATGCAGGTCTTAATGCCTGTAGTCTTTTTCACATATCCAGAAAGGTCCAGATATCGTTCTATTAGGGATGATTTGCAACTTTTGGACAGGAAACATTATTTTATGCCTTTTGAGAAATGGGAAACCAGGAAATGTAACCTTTTACCCTATGAAAAATATTTTCTTGTAATAAAACATTAAATTGTGTGGCCATCATTCTGCAAATTTTGATTTGTTAGCTTTTTGTGATTAACTTCAGGCTTGCATTTACTTATTGTATCAATTATATATAAATTTAATCTTTGTACTGTAGAGGAAATCAAGCCAAATTTGTGTGTTTAGGGTTATTTAGAACTAAAGTACATGACATTTTTTTAGATGAAGTGTTATTATTAATAATAGGCCTGATGGAATCCTAGTGCAAGATTAGTGCATTTTATCTGTTACAGCTTTTCTCTAGTCAGCTAGTTGGAGGACCTGAATTTATTCACATTTATTATATACATGATATCATGATTCTTTTGACACAGAAATGGCAAAGCAGTTGTCAATTTTTCAAAGCTTTGGAAAGCAACTGACAAAGGAGTCTCCCAGCAAATCCTTGAAGAGATCATTGAGCCAAGAATCACATGACAAAACTAAAGGAAAACATAATATATGATATATAAAATATTTAAAGAGATTTTTAAATGTCCATCATAAGAGGCAGTTGATCTTAGATGTATAGATGTATAGTAGGCTTCGTTGCTGTTGAATATTGGTATCAAAGGACAACCAAAAGTTACTTGCCAGGTTGTCCGGACAACCATTTTTTTCCCTTATTTCTAACGCTGCCCTCTGACTGATTAAGAAATAATTTAAAGACCTAACAATTCTAACAGGTGTTCTTCCTAGGGTCAACATCACGTTTGTCATCAATATTCATTTGTATCCTATGGTATGTACAGTATGTCTATGGTTCTATGGTATTAACTCTTAATTTTTAAAAGCAAAGAGTTGACATAATTCACCAGTTTATTGGGACCAAAAACACAACGACGTAAACAAATGGCTCAATTAAAAAAACATGTTTTAATTTGCTTTGTATTTTTGAGCAGAAAACCTGGCAAATATATTCAAGAAACTATGGTTTCATGTGTATGCTGTCCATCTACTGTTGAATATAACCGTTTAAAAAAGACTTGAAAAGTGATTGCCTGCAGATTTTTAAGGTCTTAAGAAAAACATCTCCTGCTTTTCTGCCATATTGTGCTTTTCATGAAATCTTCCCTTCCTCCCACGTCTCCCCTCTTTTTCTGCAGTATATCAATAGTATTTTAGTCATGAGTCATGCAATGACTCCATGAACAGACGGCCATATGCCTGCTGCTGAGATACTACAGCAGATCTGGATGCATTTAGCGAGGAATGGATCATCTCCATCTCACATCGGGCTGCAGTTGATGACAGGAAAATATGTTTCAGCCCATTATGGCTAATAGACCGATGCTTTTCTGTACAATAAACAAGTTAAATGTTGGAGACATTTGTCTTGAACTTGCTGATCAACTTAAGCTGTAGCGAGTCCAGCCTCAAGTTTTTCTACAATGTTGATTCAAAAATTGAAGCAAAGAAACATTTTGGTTTATCTGAGCTGATTCATGACTCAATAGCATGTAGAGTCAACTTTACCAGAAAAAACATTGAAGTATGATGTCCTTTATGGCGTATTTATGGTGTTTTAAGGCACAACATATATAGTGGATTAGTTTCTACACTGTTCTTATGCATCTCAGTTGTCTAACTTCTAAATAACTGTGTTTTTTCCACACTTTCCACTAATTAGAAGTCTTGATTCTTTTTTCTAAACTGTGCTTTAGGATCCTAAACACCATATAGATTAAATCTGGATGTGCTTACTGAGCAGCGCTGTCTCTTAATGTTTGGTTGGGTGTTATTATGAACACGCTAATGCAGCTAACGTGTAGCGGTGTCAGACTGTGTTTTTTTCTGTGTTACTAAGAAGGTTGGGAGTTAGCATTGTCTCAGTAACGTTTGTTTTAGCGATATCAACCTCTACCATCACCAAGTATACATGAGGAGTGAATGAATGATGGACACATTGTAAGCACTTTGAGCGTCTGGAAAAGCGCAGATAAATCAATTCCATTATTATCATATGTTGCAAACAAGGTTGGGAGATACAGCTAAGTAGACTATATGCTAATGCAGCTTACGTGTAGCGGTGTCTGTGTTTTTTGTGTTATTAACAAGGTTGAAAGTTAGTGTAGTCACAGTAATGTTGGTTTTTGGGGTATCAGTCTGTTTTTTATGAGATGCAAGGATTGTGAATACTCTAACGCAGCCAACTTGTAACGGTGTTGGACTGTGTTTTTTCTTGTGTTACTAAGAAGGTTGAGAGTTAGCGTAGTCTCAGTAACATTTGTTTCAGCTATATCAATCATCATGTAGATATCATGTAATGTGTTATAAACGAGTTCTAGAGTTACTGCGAACGCAGTAACGCAAGCCTGACTGACGGAATTATCTTGGACTCTTTTGTCTCACTTCTTGCACCTTATACTTAGTTCAGAGCCCCTTATATATGACATACATTCGAGAAGAGACCATCCATTAATGGTGCGCCTTTAAATAGGGTACACCCTATAGTGCGGACAATACGGCAGCTTTAAAGACTCAGAAGAACAGTGGAACTCATGATTAAAGTTTCTAGATCCCTATAAATCAAAGCTTCCCTCCAACCAAATTCAACAAGACCTTGACGGTGTTCCTGATCAAATAGTCTTGAAGTTTGAAGCAAAACACTTTGGTCTTGTCTGCTTGTGACACATAGTTTTATTGTTTTGTTTAGATGCAGTTTGATAAAACTGGACACAGAGTATTTCCCCTGGGATCCCTCCTCGATGTCGTGGACTTTTCCATTCAGGTTCAGGGAGGCCTGTGGTGTGGTGTGGGGGACGTAGGTCTGGAGTGTATTAGGTGTTTTTCTGAACATGGCGTGGCCCGAGGTTGAGATGAATCTACTGTGATATTCACTCCCAGAGTGACATGACTAGAACCTGGAACGGACCCAGATGCTGAAACCCAGAAGGCAGAGACAGGTAAGTAAAGAGAATGAAACCATCAGGGTTAACGGACTGGCGAAGAATGATGAAGCTGGGTCTCCTTTTGTAGCAGGTGGCTTGATGAGTTGAGTAGACACAGCTGAGTTGAATGAGCAGCCTCAACGACCGCCTCCAGGCGGTCCAGGGAGACAATCCGGGTGAGGAGTCTGACAGGCCACCATGACACAGAGATGACTAACCCTACTGCAGAAGAAGCTGCAGAAGAACCTAAGAAAGGTTCTATCAACCTGCGTCACTGCCACAACTCCAGCCAGCGTGTAATCCAAAAATGTTCCAACCCAGATAGGACAACGATGGAGAATTTAGAGAAAATGGAAGTTCCTGAAGAAAACAGTACATTTATTGGCACCTGGGCAGATCTGTCTGCTTTGGTGATGTAGCTACTGATGTAGCCACAGCTGCCCTGGGGCAGACTGACAGAGGCGTGGCTTCCAGTTCGCGCCTACGGCCCCTCTGACCATCACCGGGACATCCATGCACATTCACACACCAGTGGAGCCACACTGGAGGCAGGGAGGGTGAAGTGTCTTGCCCAAGGACACAACGACATTTGGCGTGGGGGGACGGGGATCAAACCGCCGACCCTTCGATCATTGGACAAGCTGCTCAACCACCTAAGTCAATGGCACCCAAAAATATATTTATTTTATATTATGTTTAGAAAAGGCCAGTCTTACGACGATCGTGTCGTTTTATTTTGCTTTATTTATCTGTCACACTTTCAAGGTTGGCTGAAAACGCAGCTGAAGTTAGCGTCCGGTTGTCAGCGTCCACGATGACGTTACAGGGAAAAATCTTCATCACAAAGTCTAAGTTTAAACCAGCAGCAAACATTTGACAGAAAATGAAGATTCAATCAAATAAAGTTTCCAACCTGCTGGAGATGTTTCTGATCAGAGGAAACTGATAAAAGAGACATTTAGGAATTTTTCCTGCAGAATTCCTGAATTAAGCAGGAATTTTCCAGTTTTTAAATGTAACCCTGACAGACTGAAAAGGTTCAGACATTTGTTCTGTTCATTCTTCAGGGAAGTTTTTGATTTGTGGAAGAAGCTCATGAGGGTGAAGCTAATGATTACATGCAGATGTGCCACCAATTGTCAACAACTTGATATATTACATTGATTATTTTGTCATTATGTGTTTTGGCTTACTGCAAGAATTTTTTTCAAACTCCATCCATCCATCTTCCTCCGCTTATCTGGGACCGGGTCGCGGGGGCAGCAGTCTAAGCAGAGATTACCAGACTTCCCTCACCCCAGCCACTTCCTCCAGCTCCTCTGGGGGGGCCCTGAGGTGTTCCCAGGCCAGCCGAGACATGTAGTCTCTCCAGCGTGTCCTGGGTCTTCCCCGGGGCCTCCGCCCAGTGGGACATGCCTGGAACACCTCTCCAGGGAGGCGTCCAGGAGGCATCCGGACTAGATGCCTGAGCCACCTCAACCCAGGGTTTGGGCCGCCGAGGCACCTGCCCTCGACTGCCACCCAAACCACAATGCACCGGCCCCTTTTGGGGTCTCCTACGGGTGGTGGGCCCATGGCAGAGGGGTCCCATGTCGCTCCTTCGGGCTGTGCCTGACCGGGGCCCGTAGGAGAAGCCCCAATCACCAGGCGATCGCCTGTGAGCCCCAACCCTGGGCCTGGCTTCAGAGTGGGGCCCCGGTGGTGCCAATCCGGGCGACGTAATCGGGTCCTTGTTTTTACTTGTCATCAGGGGCTACTTAACCGCTTTTTGTCTGGCTCGTCACCCAGGACCTGTCTGCCATGGGTGACCCTACCAGGGGTTTAGGCCCCAGACAGCTTAGCTCTTGGGATCACTGGAGCTTTCAAACTCCCCCACCACGTTAAGGTGGCGGTTCACAGGGGAGGTTTTTTTTTTTTTCTCAAACTGGACTTCTTTAAATTTTTGGTTAACGACCCCTGATTTAGAGACTCTCCCAGTGCCATGAGGTTCACCATCAACTGCAGGAGCTGCATGTAAATGATGACCACTTTCAGCAGAACGTCCATCTCTCTGTTGTCCAGTTTGATCACTTGCTAAAAAAGAAGAAGACCTTATTCTGAAATAATGCACCCACAGCTCAAATCCCCACGAGGGTCTCTCGCCGCATCTACACTTACCATTTAAACTAGAGGCCCTCAATGTGCGGATCACGTTGGGTGTGGATGCACCATCAGCAGTGAACCTTCTAAACTTGCTATGAGTGTTAAACTTATAGGTTTGTCGTTCACTGAACTTTATTTGGACATCTGTAAGTTAGAATTAGCTGGTAAAGTCTAAAAAAGGAAAGAATAGCAAAAACTTTACTGTGGTGTTCACTTTAAATCAGAAGTTTTTCTTCTACAAACCAGGAAAGCACAAGTTAGTTAGAAAATGGCTGACTTATGGCTGACAGCTGTTACACAATTGCAGAATACTAAGACAGAGATGTTACCCATTGGTCTGTACTCAGACGATGTGAAACACTCTCTGTCACACTCCCCTGAAATCAAGACGATGGTTGTGACCAAGGAAAGCTGTGACTTTGAGGTCCATGCAGGCTCTGTAGCCGTTACCATGACAATGTGTCGCATCACGTCTCAGGAGTCTAATATCAGAAATTAATGGTCTTCGCTGAAGCAACCATCCAACACGATCAGGCCATGGTCATCCATTAATGCCTGATAATGGACAACTAGTCAGGCTTTATCCCTCACATAATGGATAAAGCTTAAAAAAGGAGATTAACGTGACTATAAAAAAAAAACATGCTTAATTGTCTATAATTAATTGATCACGGATGGACGCGATAATTTGACACGCCTAGTAAAAACACGCTTAGCAAATATTCTGCCATCTGTATTTGAAATAGTGGAAATCATGGTTTGATGTGAGAATTGTAATCAGACAGACTGACCAGCTGCGTGAAAACATGGACGGACGGATGGATAGATAATACATTCTCTGTTTCTTTTCTTGACTAAGAACTAAGACCTTGAAAACCTTAAAGATCTCTGCAGGTCTTACTCAAAGAAACCATCTAAAGTCATGGTCTGGTCAGGTTTGGTCTCAGAGACGCACAAAGTGTCTGTTTTCTTTGACAGCATCACAGAGCTGACTCCCTCGATCTGAGAGGTGAAGGAGGCGCTCAGGAGGAACCTTTTTATCATCGCTATCGACTCACGAGACGACCTCTAATGTTTGGGTACACATGTGGTGTAAGCAGAGAGAGGGAACCTCAACGTTCATTGGCTGTTATTGGCTTTCAAAGCTGCTGAGCTGTGATTACATTTGGTGGCAAAAGCAGGAGGGGTGGTGGCGCTCCTTAATCAAATTTAGGCAAGCCTGCCAAATTTCACTCAGCATCGTAGCAGCAAGACTGTCAGCAAAAAGGCCCACGAAAAACAAATGTCACAGCCTGTTATTTGGTCTCAAATTATCCCTCAGTTCAAAATGATTTCACAATTGTTTTTTAAAAACATAATAAGCTGAAATGTATTTTGTGATGGAATAACATTTTAAAGCAATAAAGAGCAAACCAACAAGGTCCTCTTTAAATCTGCACTTGGCTTCCGCTCAGCTAAGCTGAGAATTGTGACTTAATTGTACAAAGCGACCAATTAATTAGAAAGCTTTCAGGTAATGCAATGCTAGTGCAGCGTAATTATCAGCACCGGTTTTATTTGGACTCCTGTTTGGAAGCACACAACAATTCTACATTTGCTGCTGCACATTAATTTGTTCAGACGTTGTACACATGCCGCCAGGGTGACTGTGTGCTTCTGTTCAGAGCGTTTCAGGCTGTGTGGAGATTGGATGGTGACTGCTGCCAGAGCTACAAATCCTATCGTTTATGGATCTTTTTTTAGCTGTTTAAATCCTACTAATTAAGGTTGGAGGCAAAGAAACTAATAATATCAGCAGAGAAATGGCAGTAAGTTTGTCCCTCAACAGTTTTTCTAATCACTGCAGCTTGAAGTCCCACTCTGATCATCTTTAGATCTGTTGTTAAAGCGTTCCCAGTGGTCTTTGGATGATGATGATGCCGTTTTTAGCCAATTTAAAAAAAACCTGTAGTTTTCTAGAAAATAGAAACAGAGCGGCAGGAGTTAAATAGAAATTTGCTCCTGAGTGTGGGCGGGACCCTTGGCGCAGAGTAAGCCCACTTCTGCCATCCATCTGTTTACACTGTCCACCCAGCTACCCAGCTGTAAAGTTTTGAGGAAGATCCCAGCTCCGACGAGGAAAACCAAGGTTTACGTGGATCTAGTCATCTACTAACGGAGGCATGGAATGGAGACAGAGAGACGGGGTTGGTTGGTACGAATTTGTAACTCCGATTTCAGCTTCTATGTCACAACTACAAGCAACAACTGTTACAGTCTGTCAGTTTCCCTTTGTTTGTGTGTGTAGTTTGGTTGTGGCTCCTGGAGGACTCCTCCTCCCCTCCTGTCATTCCTGAAGTGTGCACAGCTGCTTGCATTTCGTTAATTGGTTTCTTGTGTTACTTAAGCTCACCTGTTTCAGCAGTTTGTGTCGCAGTGTAGTTTCTGTTTGCTCACTATGTTCCTGGTTTACTTGGCTTGAAGAGAATTTCTTAGTCTTATTAACTAATTCTCCTCACTTCACTTGCCTCTCTGTTCCTGCATTTGGGTCATCTTGATTCCCCGTAACAACAAGAGCATTTTATCATTTGATCCTGATTTTCAATTTCAGTAAAGCAATACTCAGAAAAGCAATTTTATGCTAATTTTTTTGTATGTATGTCCTCCATTATCAGAACATGTTTAAACACCCAAAACATCATTTTCATCGAAGTGGGTCTTCGACGGCTACTGTTATAATGCGTTACATTTAAAGGGAAAACTGCAATTCCAACGCAACTAAATATTTGTACATTTTTTAAGAGAGTGCAACAGTTTAAATGATATTAGGAAAACATTTTACAAATGTCACAGTGAATCAAAGTCACTCCAAATATATGCTGCTGAAAACATCAGTTTTATTACCTGGAACCAGATGTTAACATCATTGAATTACGTCAATCCATTTAAACTGGAAACATGGGTAGGATTCAAGTATAGGTTTTGTCAGATTACTGCATTTTGTATTATCATTTTACTACTTAAAGAACATGTTTTGCTTTTATCCCTCCAGGTCTTGCAGATGATGATTTTTAACTTTTTAAACTCATATTATTTGCTAATGACACAAATAGATTCTATTCTGCAGACAATCATAAGAATTTTGGAATGTGTGTTCTCCTACCAATATGGTAGAAACCAAAGAGCCAACTTCAGTGGTGGAGTGTCCACCCAGAGACTGGGAGATTGTGGGCTAAGATTTCCCACGTTAGTCATACCAAAGACACTTGAAATGGGACCTGGACATCCGTCTCCTCAAGGCCTGATGGGGCCTATGACTGCTCCCCCAGGTTAGGTCAAATGCAGAGAACTAATTTCACAAACCTAGGTGTTTACCCAGGAGTACTAACTGGGTTTTACATGACTAAAGAAGCCAGCTTTAAATCACTTTTGTTGTATAATTACCTTTAACATGTTTTTCAAATTATTATTATGATGTTTTCATTAGGCAGACTGTTTGCACCTTGTGTCAAAAGGATCAAGAATAAAATGTATAGTAGTTTTATAAAATCATGGTAAATACCTCAAACAGAGCATATTCACTATGTTTCTGCCTAATATTTATCGTTTTTAAAACAGCTCAGTCCTGCTTAGGAAGTAAAAGAAAAGCCTAAAATCTGTAAACGTAGGTTTCCTAAATATAAAATGCATCAGGAAAACTCGGTTCGGCTTGATAGAAGCAGTGAAAAGATGACTGTAGAAAACTGTCCTCTGGGAACACGCAGTGGTAAATCCCACAACACTCAGCGTTCTCAGGCAAAGGTCAAATGGACAATAGTCATGCCGGCGCAGACTCAAACCAACCTTGGTGCAAGAAAAGACGACGGGCCGACTCCAATGATGATGCGTGGCCTTTCCTGGTCTGACAAACGGCTCTGATGACCTTTAACAGAGTTCAGCTTCCAAATGTGAAGCAACCTCCATCCCAGGACTTGACACCCATGTTTATGTTTGGTGACGGGTGCAGGCTGGAGCTGGAAGCCGTGGAAAAACGCTGCCCTGTTAGCGCCTTGGGCGGCTAACCGCGGGGGGAGAACGCGCCTCCATAACTACGAGGCCATGACTCTGCTGGTTTATTGAAGATCCCTGTGTGGTAAAATGCTGTAATGGCAGAGGGGGGGGAACCAGCTGAGATTTTACAGTCTAATAGAAGTGAGCGGCTCAACGGCCAGCCTGATTAGACTCCTGCTTCAGCTAGCAATCAGAGCATGCTGCTTTAATGATCCCTCATTTTTGATATTCATTTCATTACTGTTCATTAAAAAATGAGTCTGAATCCTTTCCTTAGATGTTATTTTCTCTTTTTATTATAAAATGACTACAGATAAAGCCACATATTTATGTAGGAGGGTGTTCTGAAGACCTTAAGTTCACCCAAAATCAAATGGAAACAATCCTCAAGTACCTTCGCTGGTCTTTTCTCCACCTTTTTCCAGCACATGACTAATTGTTTATTCATCTGAATCAGAGGTGCTCATTACGTCGATCAAAGATTTCAGTTTTCTTTTTAAATCAGTGAGCAAATCATCATCCTCACCGTTAAATACATCACATGATCAACAGCTAATCAAACATTCTCTGAGACATACGTCACTGTGTTTAAATCTGTTCATGTCACCTATTTTTGTCTTCCTTTCTCATCCCAGCAGGCAGCGGGGAGCAGCGGGGCTTCTGGGGGGGGCAGCAGTGGGGCTTCTCCTGAAGGAGAACCACTCTGGCCAGCATATGTATTTGTTTATTGAGGCCCGGGTCGCTGATGCTCAGCTGTGGTTAAGCCAGGCCCACTTTAGAAATGTCATGCACCCCCCATCCCCACCCCCCATTACACGGGTAACAGCAGAGCATGAAACGCGATTGTCACTGCTTTCTGATTCCATTATTAAATGTCTTATCTGTTCTAATTATGGATTACTACAAGAAGAAATGAATACACACGACAAAATTTCTCCTCACAAAGATGTGTGTACTCTTGCTGTGTAGTTTTTGTTATTAGTGCATAAAGATAGTATTTTTGATATATTAGAAGTTGTCAACTTTGAAGTTGAATAAAGTGACTATGTTGCAGAATTCCAGGCCAGGACTAGTATACATATATAGTCTACACGTCCTGCACAAAGATATGTGCACTTTTACTGTGTAGTTTTGTAATTATTAGTACATGAACATAGCATTTTAGAACAGAAATACTGTTTAGGTTGTCAAGTTAAACTGTGGAGGGAAAGAAACTAATAATCCCAGCAGAGAAATGGCAGTAAGTTTGTCCCTCAACAGTTTTTCTAATCACTGCAGCTTTAAGTCCCAGTCTGATCACCTTTGATGATGATGATGATGATGATGATGATGATGTTTTTAGCCAAAATCTACAAACTGGTGTTGTTTGTTGTGGTTATGGGCAGGACTGTTGGTGCTGAGCAACCCCGCCCCCATTTCCATCTAGTGTATTTACGTCCAAAAAGCTCTTTTGAAATCAGCTTCTGCCTGATTCTTTATGATTTGAATAGAAATACTCAGACATGTGATTTTAAGCTTAATTTTCCTAATGTATGTCCTCCCCCCTTAGAAAAAAAACAACATGAACACAATTTTCATCAGTGTGGGTCTACACTAACTTACTCCCTGGGCGAGTACCTCCACCAGCCTGAACCGTAAGTGTGGAGGGGGGAGAGGATGAAGACATGGGTGCGATGTTCAGTGTGTAATGCGCCAGAAAAATAAGGGCGCGATGTGCGGGTTGACATAGATCCGCCAAAATAAAAGCTGTGGCACCACATCGATTAATCTTGACCTGACGTATTACTCTGTCGGGTACGTAAAATTCCGCCCCCTACAGGACGCCGCCCTGGTCCACCGCCCACTTCGCCCATATTAAAAACTGCCACTGCGTGTGGGTCTAAACGATGCAACATTGATAATTGAACACATTTAGTCCCAAAACACAAAAACATCCATTTTAAAGCAGCTCTTCTGAAGTAGCTTTGACAGCCATAAACTGAATATTTAGCCTCTGTTTAATGTTGGAAAGTACCATTTAGGAATTTCAATGAATGTTTATTTTCCTTTTAGATGAGTCGTGCTTACTCTTTAGAAGCTCTCCGTCTCTGGGGAGTTGTGCATAATCAGCCCTCAGAGCCATCTTTCTTCTTTGACTGTTCCTCAAAGCTAAACAATCCATTCCCTTTAATTCAGACAAAGTGAAAACCATTTGGCTTCAGACCCCAAACCGGAACTGTAAACGACTCAACGCAGTGAGAACCACGTTTCCTCTACAGTAGTTCCTGTGATTTGATTTGAATTGATTACAGTTTCTGTATTTAAGTTAAAGTCAATATAGATTTCCCAGTAAGACCTCAATAGCATTAATGGAACTGACTGAAGAAAAGTCTAATGCAGTAGACAAAAAACATGACCTGTTTTTCAGATCTTCAAAAGCATTTGATGGAACATAAACTGTTGTTGGACACATTTTACAAATATGGCATCATAGGAGTAGCACCTGAATGGATCGACAGTTATTCAAAAGATAGCAAACAGTTTGTATACATTTATAATGTAAAATCAAATATACATGGAATATCAGTTTTGGAGTTCCGCATGGATCTGTCCTTGGACCGAGGCTCTTTCTCATTTATGTGAATGATATTGTTCTGTTTCCTTAGAAGCTCAAATGTATTTTATTTGCTGATGATCTAAGCTTATTTAACTTGGGAGAGAACAGTTCTAGATACTTTACAGGATGAATTTAGCTAAATAAAAACTGGTTTGACATGAACAGATCGGCAGTTAAAGCTAAATCTCAGATTTTTAGTAATAACAGAAAATGCTTCGCTTCAAGGCTTAGGTGTTATGAATGATAAGAATTTGACATGGAGTTCACATGTAGAGCATGTCAAAGTAAAAATAGTCAAAACTACAGCTGTTTTAAAAGGACCTTTAAACCAAAAATTGACCTATTGTATTCAAGTATGAGGAAAGTTCCTGTAAAACATCAACAATCCAGTTTTTCTCTGGCTAGAGACAAAAGAGCGGCGATGATTAAAAATGGGACTTGATAAAGGGTTCCAATATTTATATAGTTTTAATGAACTTTATTATTCCAAATACTATGTGCAAAGCACACCAGAAATTCTTACCAACCAACCTTCAAAACAAATATACGTAGAGACAAAGTCATATTTTAAAAGTAAGACTCAGAACAGAGACGATGCAAAGGTGTTTGTCTGTGGAACAGTGAAATCAAGAAATCTAAAACTATCTAAATCTTTTCTCTGATCTTTAGAAAAAAATTATATAGAATCAACTCATTATCACCTTAGCATCGCAATATTTTATGGTCCAAAGCAATAATAGATCAGACTAAGAATATAGTAGCTAAAATGATTGTTCACAAAAACAATCAGTTATAAATCAGTAAATAATTATAATCAGGACATAATCTGTTACAATCTGTGAGTAATCAGTTATATTTGTAAATAGTTAGTGGTAATCAGTAAATAATCTGATAACATGAGTAAAGAGTCAGTGATGTCTTTAAAAGTTCAACTAAAGAAAAGAAAATTGTTTCAGGAATAAAAAGACATTGCTGTGTGTGAACATGTGAACTGTTCTGGAGGAGGATTTAATAGGGGGGTGTATCCAATACATATCCCGATATTGTACCAGAACACATTTGTCTTTTTTCTTTTTTAAGCATGACTTAGGTAAAACTCTACCTGAATTTCAATACGTCTTCCATTGTAATAAAGTGGTCAAATTCAGTTTATTTAATGATCACAGTGTTAAGCACTGTAACTGTATCTCATATACAAATTGCTTTAATTCAAACGAATTCATAGGACTTTTATTTTGGTAACTTAAAATATAGAAAGGGAACAGTCAACATCACATATGTCAAACTCAAGGCCCGGGGGCCAAATGTGGCCCGCCATGCCATTTTATGTGGCCCGCGAGAGACTAAAAGTTTTTAATTTCTTAAAAAAAAATTTTCTTTAGTTGATTAAATACTGTAATGTAATTATTCAATGTTTGCAAGTCTTATGTGTGTATGCAGACAAGATGTTACACATGTAATACATGTTCTGTCTAGCTCAGATTTTTGTTATTTTTCTTTATTCATTTGGAGAATTTGATGCCACATTAATGGAGTTATGTGGGTTTTAAATTTAAAAGGATTTACGCTAGAATAACAAGTAAACATGTTTTCTATGCAACTGTAATTGTCACTTTAAAAAGTTATATATTAATGAGTTATTTAACATTAAGGAGTAGCTACATTTATTTTTCATTACATTTAGTTACATGTATAAGTTATTTCTGGCCCTTTGAGGACAGCTTTATGCTGATGTGGCCCTCAGTGAAAATGAGTTTGACCCCCCTGGTCAACATGGTCTGATTTCCACAACAGCCTTTGTTTTTGCTTCTATTTTTGTTCTGACATGTTAAAGTTCTGTTTCCTGTTTTATTTTGAAGGTTTCCTGTTATGTCATTTTTTAAATAAACTTTATTAACAAATATTGCACATACAAAATACCAAACACAAAACTCCACACTGTGTGCAAAATACAATTTTCACGTTTGCTAGGAGAATGAACAAAAACCCAAAAAAAAAAACCATAATAATAACTATGTAAAACAGGTTATGCAAAACTAAAACAAAAATAATAAGGCAAAAGAATCTGTTAAAGTTTATAAAGAGACCATGTTTGAACTGTTTTGACAGCTTTTTTTTAGTGGAAGATTTTATATTGTTAACATACAATACCATTTCTTTCTGAAAAACATAAAACACTGTTTTTTTGTTTGAATATTTACACTTGTTTTTAAAGTGTTCAGCCATAATTATAAGTAAATTAACTACATATATGTTCTCTTTATTAAGTCTCCCTTGTGTAAAATATCCAAAAATAATATGCTCATAAAATAAACTATAATCTTCACATAGATGAGTTCTTATAAAATGTATCAAATCTTTCCAAAATAGTTGAGTGAAGGAGCAAAACCAAAAGAGATGAGGCACAGTTTCTGGTGAGGAATGACAAAATGAACAGTTTATGTCCAGATCTTTTTTAAACTTAGTAAAGAAATGTTTCACTGGATAAAATTTATGAAGAATTTTGAAAGAAATTTCTCTGATTTGATTGGTGATGAAATACTGTTGGGGCAGGGACCAAACCTTTTCCAACTGAATTCTACATTGAATGAATTTATGTTTTTGGTAATTTCATTAGGGTTGTCAGTCTTAAATTTTATTACATAGAAGATAAGTCATTTAGTGAAGTGTGTGTGTTTTAACATCCTATGTACTTTAAAGAAGCTTGCTTAAAGTTGCATATGTGAGGGATTCAGGAATGCAGCTCCAATCTCATCCCCCCTTCAGGAGAAACCACTTTTGATCTTCTAGACCAGGGGTCGGGAACCTATGGCTCGCGAGCCACATATGGCTCTTTTGATGGTCACGTGTGGCTCGCAGACAAATCTTTAGGTATACCATTTTTTTTTTCATTAGACCAGTCCTTCTCGTGCGCGATGCGTTTCCAGAGGGGCGCGCAGTAGTAGCTTGGAGAGAAAAACCTGCGCCATTATCAGTTTACTATTATCTATTATTTCACAGAGTTTATTCTAGCCGGAAACCTATTAATTGCCGTGCCTAAACCTGCGCGCTCCCGTCTCTGAGAAAGAGCGCGCAGATGAGGGGACGGGATGTGAGGAAGAAAGCAGAGGGTGGGGGTGCCCCCCACCCTCTGCTTTCTTCAGGCAGCAGGTGAATCGCGCAGGGATTGTAAAAACGTGAAACCCGCTGCCCGTCACTCACTACAGTGTGTGAGTGTGTGTTTGTCTCCACGTCTGCATGTGAGTCTTTGTCACATCTACAGAACATTCAGACCAACGATCACGTTTAAAGTCTCAACGCCTGCATGAAGCAGAAACTCACCACGTATCAACCAGACTAGACCATCAGCAGAACCACCACGAGAAATACTCATCATTTATTAGCAACAGCATAACCATGTTATTAAAAAGAATCCACAGACTTATTGGACTTTAAAAATGTTGAAATTCCATCAAATGCTCACATTCACTTGTATATGTAGTTTTAAACATATTGTAGTGGACTGAGTTGGGTCCGCTGTTGGGCCGCGTTAAAAGTTCTGAAGTTCATTGAACGCATCAAGCAGAGATCTGATTGGCTCTCAGTTCTGTCGCTCAGCCTGTTGTTAGGTAGTTTGGACCAATGGGGTTCAGCTATGGGCCCAATAAGGGAAATGGGAGGACTGGAGCGGGGGGGGGGGAATATAAAGTTGGGAGAAGCGCTCTCGTCTCAGGCGGGAGAGATTCGAGGAGTTACTGTATTAAGTTTTACGGCGTTTGTTGCGGTCTGCAGTAACCAGAATAAAGAACCTTAAAAGAGGTTAAGTCTCCGTGCCTCAGTGTGGGACAGGGACGCTACATTATTGTATGGCTCTTTCTAAATTACATTTAAAAATATGTGGCGTTCATGGCTCTCTCGGCCAAAAAGGTTCCCGACCCCTGTTCTAAGGCCATTTGGTTGCAGGTCTGACATGGGCCATAAATTAACTATCTCTGGTAGTGTAGCTGTGGGAACCCTCCAGGCATCCGTCCACGTGTGAAGAACAAAGCTCTAGGATCGACCTCCTACGGTGACAGTTCCTGCCACCCATGGGGATTCCATACTGCGTCCATCTGTGAGGTTCCCCCCAGAGACCAGATGCTGTGATGGACTGGAGGAAGTAGGCGGGCTCCTCTGTCAGCAAATCTTGAGCAGCCAGAGGCGGAGATACAGCAGCCATCTTGGTTCCGGGGGAGGAGATTCTGACCACAGGCTTAAAAGAGCCAGACTTTGGAAAAAGCTGTGTCTCCAGACTACCTGCATGTAAATTCGGATTGTAAGCTCTTGCGTGTTGCAGGCCTTGATTTTGGACACCCAGATCGATCTGTTTTATTTTTGTTTAGAGCTCTTTGTTAGGGAAATAAATTTTTGTTCATCTTTTAAAAGAACGAATCTGTGGTTTTCTTGTTTTCTCACTTTTTGAACACGCAAAGAAAGTATCTACAAAGCGACTAGATATTTTCCTCCTTCAACATCCAAAGCTGTTCCAGTCAGAGATAACATACGGTTTTGTGGCAATCTCATTTTGAAACAGAGAACGGATACTTTGATTATTCCTGCCAGCTGAAAAACAAATCTTTCCACAACACAATTCTGTTAATTTGCAGCTGCAGAGCTTCACTGTTCTGATCTGAGCTACAAAAAAACACAATCCGTGTTTTTATGATACTGACAGCAACGTGGAACATAGTTTCTGTTCTGGACCATCCCAGTAAAAATGGAGTAGTTCATGTCTCAGAACAACAGAACCAGCTGCTTCTCTGAGATCTTGTTGTTTAAAGTAGTAGTACTACAGTACTACTAAAGTAGTCTGACAATAGATTAAATATTTTACAATCTCAGCATAGATGGTAAACTGAAATAAACAACTAATTATTTATTTGGTTATTAGCAATTTACCTAAAAGCCAAAGAGCCCCAATAAAGGGATCCTGAGGTTCTGGAGCCTCAGGATGCAAACGTGATCTAAAGATTCAAAAATACGTGTAGAAGTTAAGTTAGATATACATGAATACTGAGTGTGGAGTAAATCCCTAACACATGTTAAGTGTGCTGGGTTTGTGCAATTATTAGGATCTATGTTTGTGGTTTTGAATGTTTTTTTCTTGTTGTTTGTTTGTAAAAAGTTGCATATATGATATTTATAAATATAGGCGTATATAGATGGACAGAAATGAAGCGTTTATAAAGGTTTAACTTGATCTTTTTGGGCCGTTTGCTCCCTTTCTGGGTCACGGGGCTGCTGGAGCCTATCCTGACCACTCGTGAGTGAAGGCGGGGGTCATCCTGGACAGCTCGCCAGTCTGTCTCAGGCCCACATTCACACACCCATGCACACTCACACCTAGGGACGGTTTTAGAGTAACCAATGAACCTATGAAAACCCACACATGCACAGGAGAACATGCTAACTCCACACAGAAAGGTGACTGAACACGGAGGCCTTCTTGCTGTGAGGCAAGAGCGCTAACCACTGCACCACCGCACAGCCTGTGCTTTTTTTCATTTCAGGAAAACTTTGGTTTTTTTTTTTCATTGTTATTGCTTTGCTTAAACAGAAAACTCTCCACAATTCTAAACAAAAACCTTATGCTAATCTTGTTTAATGATGGCTAATTTTACACTCTACCTCCTGCAGATTGAGCCCTGAAAAATCAGATGCTACAAAAATAATGATGCAAAATGCAAATCAGTGTAGCAGCTGAATCCTTTATGGAAAATCTCTTGAAATCTGCAGTTCCACCTCATGAAAACATGTTTACACCATAAGAAAACGGACAAACATCCAAAAACAAACCTCTGCTATTTGTGACATTCATTACAGAAAGGAAAAATGAAAAAAAAAAAAAAAAACATTTCTTTGTATGTCCTGCTACCCGCTCCTGCCCTCGCCAACCCCCTTCAGCCCGTCAAGACGAGTAGCTGATACACCCCCCTCTTCCCCAGCCATCCTGCTCAGATCAGACCCTCCTCTACTTGTCTGCAGATTGGATCCCAATTTGTCTGGAGCACCTGATTGGCTGTGGACCTCCAGCAGGGGTTTAAATAGTGCCATCATTTGTTGGGAACCCCCCCCTCCCCTTCCCCATTACTTTGATACTGTTAGAGCAGTGTTTTTCAACCACGGCACACTTTAACCTTAAAAAAATCCCGGGGCACACCAGGATCCAAAAAAATAAAAAAATAAAAAAATAAAAAACCAGAGAAACATATAATCTGTATTGATCTACAGTCCCTCCACAATCTCACATGCATTTTTGAGATAATTGTTGCAGAAAAAGCTGGAAGCTGCAGCTGTTTTTTTTTTCTAAAAGATGCAATAAAAGTTAAGTTAGAAGATTTAAAAACAGTTTGAGGTGTGTGTGTTGGTTTCGAGACGTTTAACAACAGATCTCCTTGTGCGCTGTCACTTTAACCCAATGCATCATGGGAGATGTAGTGATGCAGACAGACTCTCTTCTCTGAGCTTCATGGTTTTGTTCTCTTGTTCCACGGTCTGACACCGGATTCTGTGGAAAGCTACACCACTAAAGACGAGCTTTAGCTGGTATTTCTGTTAGAACTGAGAGACTTTAAGAGCAGAATCAGAACAAGGAAGTGAAGACTTTAACCACTTCTGATTGGTCAGACTGATGACATGTGATTAAGCCTCCAAGAATGATTGGAGGAGACAGTTAAAGGGGCGGGACTTTTCCAAAATACAGCCAGGGCTGCAGCTAAATCGCGGTACAATCATTCTTATCAAAATGTCTTTAATAAAATAAAATAAACACAAAGAAAAAGTTATTTTATGATCTTTCATATTCCTAACTCCTCAGTGTTTTATCAATTCCTGTTTGGATGAACAAAGAGCTGAAATCCTGGAGATGGAAAATGTTTTTAGATCAGTTAATGAGGGCAATTTCCCGCGGCACACTGGTTGAAAAACACTGTTAGAGGATGTGGTCCTTGTGTTTTGGTTTGGTGGTTTTTGTATAGTTTTGAGTTTTCCTTGTAAATAAGTTCTCAGTTTAATTTCAGAGTTTGGAGTCGTTGCTGTATTTCCTTTTTCTTTTTACCTTTATGTTACATCCTTTTACAATCCCCTAGACAGGTGTGTAACAGGTGCAGTAAGAAAGGAGAATTGTGAAAACACTCCGGTCCTCGCTGTCCATGACGGCTGCAGGACATAAAAATGATCAGTGCTGTTGAGGTCTGAAGTGATAAAAGCCTTTAATCTGAAAAACCAGGTAAAACCACAACTGTTCACTTTGGCCAGACAGGCACATTTATTAAACAATTAAGATTTCACTTTAGTCCCCGAGGCTGACTAAGAAGAGAAAACGGTCTGCAGGTCCTCAACGGATAATTAAGAGAAGCACTTACCAATCTCAGAGGACGCCAACAAGTCGGTTCTAGCGGCCCCTTTTTTCCCCATTAACAGTTCCAGAGCGCTGAATTTTGATCAAAAGGGAGAGGCGTGAATACGAGTATTCAACAGGGTACAGCGAGAAAGGAAAGGGAAAATATTAATTCAGAGAGAGCTAAGAAAGGAAAATGATGCAGAGGGAGCCGTGTTACTGTGGGGAGTTTATAATGTAGCAGATTATGCAGACATTACTAACCCCGCAGAAAAACATTGGGTTCTTTTGAGAAAGTTTGAACACGTTTTCAGACTGTTACGCAAAGGTACTTAATCAAGTCTCATAATTATTTCCTTTTTTCCTTGCTGGTTAGTATTATGTTAATGAATGCAATAATGATGATAACGCCAACAGCCACGGATGTGCAGCTTGAAAGCGGGGTAGGGTCATGCTTTCTAATTAGGAACTGGAATCAACGGCAACAGTTCAGGACTGAAGAGGAGAAAAAATACAACCAACCCTCAGAAACCTTATGTGATTAAACCAAACTCCAATAAAAATTGTGTTTTTGATGTTTTTAAACATGTTCTGGTGGCATTTTTCTGATTATGGTAGACATATAGAGAAAATTAAAGGTAAAATTGCTAAAAGGCTCTGCTCCATTCTGATATGTCTAGTTGTAGAAGTCTAGATTCATGGACATCTTTGTTTTCCTCGTCTGAACTGACATCAGGTTCAAAATTGCTCCAATATTGCTCAGTGTTTTTGTCACACCAGTAACGTTAGGTTGGTGGTGTGAACAGCTATAAGCTAGTGGAGGTCATGTAAACAGAAAGTTCACTGCAAAGGGGAGGGGCAGGGGTTACTTCCCACCAACAGTCTTGCCCATCACTCAGAGACAAATTTCTAGGAACGATTACAAAAAATATCGAAAAGATGATCGCAGGGGGTCTGTAGGTATTTCTGTTCAGAATTTACAATTAGAATAGTTTTTGGGGTTATAATGTGCCTGACATTAATAGGTTGTTATACTATCTTTATCTTTTCTACCACACTAAGTTCTAATTCTAAATTCACACCGGACTCGGAAACGAGCTACTAGTTTCAATGAAAAGTCAAAGAAAATATGTAAATTCATGTATCTGTGCATTTCAGGCTCCTGCATTCAAAACTCTCGGGATCATGCAATGCTAAGCATGTTACGGTTTCTGTTTCTTTGCTCTTGTGGTTTGTTTCCTTTTGTTCTGTGATGTTTTGAGTTTCACTTCCTGTTTTATTTTGTAGTATTTCCTGTTTCGTTGTTGTTTTGAGTTTTACCTTGCCCCATCAGTCCTGAGTGTTTCCACCTGTGTCTTGTTGCCTTGTATGTATTTAAGTCCTGTCTTTCCCTTCCTCCTGTGCTGGTCCATATTGTATTGTTCCCCGGTTTCGAGTGTAATGTATTTCGAGTTTTCTAGCCTGCCGTATGCAGTGGTTTTTGTTTTTGTAGTGTTATTATTAAAGCCCCGCTCCCCTGCAACCTCCTGCCTATTCTCCTTCTCTGCGCCTGGGTACTTCCCTTTCCCCCCGTAACAAAGCAAGTTTTTCTGTAAATTTTGGGCGCTAAGTATATAACACGCAGTGACTGAACATGCATCAAAGTTAAACCAGTTGAACTTTGACCGATCAGGTACTCGGATCTGGTAGTGACGGATGGAAGGCATCTTTTTTAAACACGGAAGTACCAACTGTTTGAAAATTGACCATCAGGAGAAATTAACAATTGTGGTTTGAGGCTGACACCAAGTCTTTCATATTTTGGAATAAAGCTGTGGGAAAAAAAAAGCCTGAAGCAAGATTAACGAGATTTGTACCACTTCAACATTTCAAACCAGTGCTCCTCCAACTGTGAGTACATGCGCTAGTATCGGGTAACAAAAGACTTTTGTGAACCCCATATGCTAAAAGAGCATTCAAAAATCCAAGTTCAGCGCGTTCTTGAACGTGCCACACATGCCCGGTATGCATGTAGCACGGGGGACACATAAAGGTAATAAACGGGAACATAAAGTAATGGAGGCTAAATTAAGAAGAATAGAAACTGTTGGTGACCAGTAGGAATGTTTGCTTGAAGGGTTTGTAAAAACTGCAGAGTGGAAGAAGGAAACAAAGTATTTATAACTAAGAAAGTACATGCTGCAGAAAGAGGTTTGGAGTGACATGTGAAAGTAGTGCAGGACATGTATGAAGGACAACATGCCAGCAAAGAGGTGGGAATAAGGGGCTAGTTTGAAATAAAGACTGGTGTGGATCCCAATGTTTGCAGATGACAATGTGGTCTATAGTAAAGGCAGGAAAGAAAAAAACTGGAAGGAAATATGCAATACGGAGGACAAAAATAAAAGTCAGAAGCAGAAAAGCACGTGTTTGTAAATAGAAAAAGCAGAAGTGGAATGGTAAAGTTATAAAAAAGGTAGAGATGGCTAAGATGAATGAGTTGGCATTAGCTGTCCAGAACAAGGTTGGTCTTGGCCAAGAACTTTGAAAGCAAAGGTGCACAAGACTGCAGTAAGACCAGGGGCCTCATTTCTAAACGTGGCGTACGCACAAAAGAAGGTGTACGCCACTCTCTACGCAATAGTTGAGATTTATAAAAAGCAAACTTGAGGGGAGAATGTGCGGTCCTTCATCAAGCTCTGACCCAGGCGTACGCACAAAAACGGGTGAAATGAGAAACGGCGACACCGTCAGCCGATGGAAGAAACACGTGAAAGTGAAAATGACAATACTGCCTCTCATGAATAACATGAAGACTTCACAAAGCAAGTCTCACAATAACAGCTACATGAACACCCGATTGATCGATCAGCAGTGAAACAAACAAAAAAAATCAAATGAAAATTACAACAGAAATTCAAATGAACACATATTTGCAGAAAGAAAAGTGAAATATGTTCTGCAATATTGGCATGTTATGCAATTCATCCTCATAAATAATATAGTTAACAGAACGAAATAATGTACTAAACTGATATTCTCCTCAATGTGTCCGTCTGGAGGAGCAGATATAGGTGCAATTAGATAGATAGATAGATAGATAGATAGATAGATAGATAGATAGATAGATAGATAGATAGATAGATAGATAGATAGATAGATAGATAGATAGATAGATAGATAGATGTATTAATTGTCCACTGGGGAAAGTTGTTTTCATAGTAAACATTTCTTCATAAGCTACAGAATTATGGTATTCATGCATATGCCTTTAGTTTGTTTTATTTTTGATAAAACAATGTATGGCGTATGTCTCAACCATTCAGAAAGCAACAAGAAATGACATTTCAGGGCTCGACATAGCCATTTGTCCGCTGGCCCGGTCCTGTTTTTTAAGCAGTGCGGACCACAAGACTTTATTTTTCACTTGTCCGCTCGGGCCACTAAAATATCTAACGGTTAATATATTTTTCACCTTTTTCAATAAAGTATATTTTGCAAAAACGTGTAGATTAACCTCGTCTTCATAATTTACTTTTTCTGCTAGCCCTGTGTTCAGACTTCAAGGGTTTCTATGGGAAACCTTTTATCACTTCTCCTTCTCTCCCGCCTGCTGCGCGCGGCTTTCATTGCCGAGCACCACGCGGCACGCGCTCACTACTTTTTTTTTTCAAACTTTATTGAATGTAACAATTCAATACAAAACTATGTTAAACAGCAACAATGAAGGCACAAGCCAGTGGGTTATTATTACATTTGATTATAAATCCGACACCGTCACTGAAGAGAGACTGAAGCATGTCAGAGATGTGGAAGACATGGCAGGAATAGATGGGAATATGTTAGATGGAGTAATGGGTGGAATTAGTAGTATGGACAGCAAGATATTTAATGAATGCATTGAAGATGAAACTGTCTGCACTAAGCTTTAAGCTGAATGTAAAGAATCAAAGGCAACTCCAAATACCTGAATCTCAGACTCTAATGCAGTAGAATGTCAAGGTACTTCATTTTGTTTTTCTTTACAACACTGTAAGCAGTAAGTATTTCTAGTTAGCTGAATGATCTCAGTTAGACCTGCACGATATGAGGAAAACTTGGGATATGTGATATCAGAGATTAAAATTGCGATAAGGATATAATTTGCAGTGTATAAACAAATAGCAAAATAACCAAATAACCATTCCCATTTCATTGCAACAATTTAAAAATTATACTCCAAATGACCATAGGTGACATAGGTGACAAACATCTAACATAATAGGGCTCCATCAGATTGGTCAACAATGTGAAGGCGTCCATCCGATTGGTCAAATGCATTAAGGGATTTATTTGATTCGTTAAATGGTTCAAGCTGCCATTAGATTGTTTTAACACATTTAAGGTTTATGATTTATTGCGATATTTGCCGTCTTTTGCGATATGCATATTGCAGAGCTGGATTTTGCGATAACGATAAATTTGCGGTATATTGTGCAGGCCTAATCACAGTAATTTATTTTTATTTAATTTTTCAATTATTTAATTTAATTATGTAACTAAAGTAACTAAAAAGTAAATGTAACTTTGCAACAGTAACAAAAAGCAGAACGTCAAGGCAGTCAGAGCAGAAAAGTAAATAAAACTTCTTAACTATTGATTACGAATAAATGTGAAATAGCAGTGATTTAGCAGTGTGAATAGCATGAAAACTTCTTAACTAGTGTCACCTACTACACTGCAGTGCTCTCAAAACATCTGAAACAGACTAGAGCAGATTTAAGTTTGATATGGTCTATTTTCAGTCATTGAAAAGTGTAGAAATAAATGCTAGATGTCACCAAATTGCACCATATTAAAACTTTCCGGGGGGGCATGCCCCCGGACCCCCCTAAAGTTGCAAGCACCTGCGGAGCGGCAGGTCCCGCTGTGCGAGGTGTCGGGCCAGTAACTTTCAAGCAGGGCCAGTAACTTTCAAAAACTACTGGCCCTGTGGGCCACTGCACATTTCTGGGCTATGTCAACCCCCGCATTTGATGAACAATTTCCCATTTCCACGTGGATTATTACAGACATCTGTAGCTTGTCAGATGCAGTTAAATGGATGGAAATAAAATGCCCCATCACAATGCGTAATGACCACAATGGCTGATCTTGGATCTTAGAAGATGTGGCAAATGGAAGAATTGGGAGTGAACGCATCTTTAGACAGCAAGAAGACTTGCTGGCAAACGAGGACCAGTGGCTCATGAGCCGGTTCCCACTTCCTCCAGCCGTCCTGTTGGAGCTTTTGGGGGGGTGTTACCCGGTGCATCTGGTGCGTCGTGCCCCCCCCAACCCCCTTCCACTTAAAAGGGATTCCCCAATAATTGCCGCCACTCTCTCATCAAGAGGGGTCAGCTCTGGTGGTGATGCAGCGCCAGACGTTTTTTTGCCTGGACTTTGATGTCCGACCATTTTTTTTTTACTTCGGTTTTGAGGCTACAGCATGTACGGCGTCTGCCACCGTTTGCCACTCACGTGCCTTTTTGGCATTAGTAATGCCCACACTGTGCCCTCTAAACAACATTTTTCTCCTCTTTTCCACCTCGCCAACGATAACTTCTACTTCACATCGAGTGAAGTTACGTTTCTTTGATTTCCTCTCTGTGTTTGCCATGGTTTCACTATCAATGAATATTCATTTATGGGCGTTTCACGGACTATTTATGGGCAACTATGGGCGTGTCATGAAGCCGCAAAAGCTGCGCAGCATTTAGGATTGATTGTGATTTATTAAGGGAAGGATGCGTAGGATGTGCGTGCGCACGGTTTTATAAATCTGAATATTTCTGTGCGTACGCACGTCCTATGTTTCATCCGTATGCCACTTCTGACACAAATCCTACGCAAAGTTTTAGAAATGAGGCCCCTGGTCTTGGTATGATTTAGGGACTATGGGATGTTCCACCTAGTTACATGAGCAAAGGGGTTGTGCTGTTTAAATTGGTTAATCTTGTTTTATCAGTAAAATGTCTTTTGACAAAAAAGGCTCTTCATATTAAATGTATTATCAATAATTCCTATAAGTATTCTTATTAATGTTGCCATGTGATGGACCTGTTCAGAGTCAATCCCACGTTTGCCCTAAAACAGGTGGATAGGCTCAAGCAACCCTACTCAGTATGAAGTGGATACAGAAAAAAAAATATTCTAATATCATAACAAGGTCATGAGACGATAGACTTGTCAGGGATAATAAAAGTGCATGAGTCAGCGGTACTCAGACCTCCAACGATGAGATAAATGATGCTTTGAAAAAAGAAGAGTAAGGGATGTTCACTGTCATGTGACCGAAACAAAGGGACAATGGAACCATCTGGATATGATAAAAGAACTCATTCCTCTGAATGTTTTAAATCCAGGCTGAGGATGGAGGACAAAGTCACTTTTAACTGTACCTGTTTTACATAAGCTCTCATTTTTATTTATTTTATGTTTTTAATGTTGACGTTTTTATTGTAAATGTAATTTATTGTTCCCCCCTAGCCAGGACTCCCTTGAAAAAGAGATTCTTGATCTCAATGGGACAATTCCAGGGTAAATAAAGGTTAAATAAATAAAAAGTTGGATGTGGCTGAAGTTAGCGTCCGGTTGTTAGCGTCCACGATGACGTTACAGGGAAAATCTTCCAAACAAAGTCTAAGTTTAAACCAGCAGCAAACATTTGACAGAGAATGAAGATTCAATTAAATAAAGTTCCCAACCTGATGAGATGTTTCTGATCAGAGGAAACTGATAAAAGAGACATTTAGGAATTTTTCCTGCAGAATTCCTGAATTAAGCAGGAATTTTCCAGTTTATAAATGTAACCCTGACAGACTGAAACGGTTCAGACATTTGTTCTGTTCATTCTTCAGGGAGGTTTTGGATTTGTGGAAGAAGCTCCTGAGGGCTGTGGATCCTCCTTTATCTAGTTTTCTTGGTGAAGTCGGCTGTCGTCCTGGTAATGTACCTGTGGTGTGTGTGTGTGTGTGTGTGGGTGTGTGTGTGTGTGTGTGTGTGTGTGTGTGGGTGGGTGTGTGTGTGTGTGTGTGGGGTGTGTGTGTGTGGGTGTGTGTGTGTGTGTGTGTGTGTGTGTGTGGGTGTGTGTGTGTGTGTGTGTGTGACGCACAGTTCCACGTGTTTTATGTTATGTGACATTAAATACTGTAAAAAGTTTTCAACTGTACTGAATTCATGTGAAATGAGAGTTAGATATTAATTACATGCAGATGTGTATTAAATCCTCAACGGTTAAAAAATATTTTACACTGAATATTTAGACATTATTTTCTTTTCTGGACCTTAACTTCAAGAGATTTTGTCGTCACATTTTAGTTGAAGACCCCTGATTTCGACTCAGCCTCCTTCTACTGACAGATTCACCGTCTGTCCTCTGGACATGTATCAACCATCTCAGTCTGACTTGATCTCCAACATAAATAGATCAATAAACACATAAATGATACAAGTTGGGTTGTTTTTGTTGCTAGTAAATTAAAAATAAAAATCATGTTGGGCTGTTTTTATCTCAACTCACAGGTTAAAGACTAACTTTTCCCCAGAGTAACTTATTTTAGTTCAAATATATATAAATGGAAAAAACAAAAGATTGAAACCTCTATGACCACAAAAATTTGTATTGCCCCAAAAAGTTACCCAAAAATATTTCCCAACATGATTAACCCCAGAATTGGTTTGATTAAAATACCAAACTGTTTTATTTTGTTACCTTTGGCTGCCCTAAAACGACAAAAGAAACCTTTTTTTAGGGTCTTACCCAGCCCCACTCCCACGATGATCCTCCCCGCCAGCAGCGCCTCTTTCCCGGGCGCCGCGCTGAGGACGATCCCCCCTACGGTGAAGCAGAAGCTGGCCAGCAGGACGCACACCCGGCGCCCGAACAGCCCGTTGAGGAAGCCGCCCAGCAGGGCGGACAGGGCGGCGGCGGCCACCGTGCTGGAGATGAGCAGCTCCTGCCACAGCGCGCTGAGCTGCAGCTCCCGCTTCAGCAGCAGCATGGCCCCGGAGATCACGCCGGTGTCGTAGCCGTACAGGAAGCCGCCCAGGGCGGAGAAGGCGGCCAGCACGTACACGAAGCCGGGCGTCACGTCCTGCTGGAACTGCTTCCGCGCGGCCCGCTCCAGGTCCCCGGCGCTGGAGGGCGGGGGCCCCGCCGGCGCCCCGGCCGGACCGGGGGCGGCGCCCTGGCCGCTGATGCTGCCGCTGGACGGAGCCGTGATGAGGCTCCGCTCGCCTCCGTCGCTGACCCGCTTCCAGCGCTCGCCCATCAGGTTGTTCACACTGCGGAGGGTGTAGTCATGGTCGACCTGCTTTCGCGACATGTGGGAAATCCACGGCGGGGCTGGAGGGGTTCGGGAGGGGGGGCTTTTCAGAAAAAACCCAAAGAGAAGCAGAAAGCTCCGCTCGAACACGCGGGACAAAGTTGGGCTGCCTCCCGGCTGTCAGCGCATCTCATCCCCGCGGTGCTCCCTGACGAGGAGCGGGGAGGAAAGGTGAGGTGGGAGGGGCGTAGTGGAGCCGCGTCGTCCACGTGACGTCAGGAGAGGCTCGTGCTGTGACCGTGGTGGACGGAGCGGGTCATTTACGGGGAAGGAGCAGATCCAGTCCGCAGATCAGTCCTGACAGGTGCTGCTAAAAAATAAAATGGTTTAAAAAAGAGGAAATCACTGCAACTTTATGTTTTAAATAAAAATTATATAGTTTTTGGCCCAGACAAACATGTCTTACGGTAAACAGTGACGAACAGGTTTCACCTGTGAGTCCTTACGGGAAAATGTGGTATCTGTCGCCATCTAGTGGTTAACGTCGGTATTACAAAAACAGAAATGGAAGTTTTGTCATTTATGTTTAGACATCGCAGATGGCTTGAAAGAGGAGTCAGACAAGCAGTACATGTTCATAACGAGAGGCGTAACGATTCCTAGACGAATGACATCACACCAATCCCGGGCTGCCTTCACCGTCTGCTTTTCACAGCTGTTTTATTTAAATTATAAATGTTTCAAACATCTCACACCTCCATCTTACCCTCTTTTTAACAAATTTAACACTTTGTTAAATGTCATTTATTTAGATTTTTTTTTATTATTATTAACTTTTAGAAACATATCCATCCATTTTCAGAACCTGCCTCGTCCCTCTCTGGGTCACAGGGTTGCTGGACTCAACCATTCTTTTTAACTAGCTTTTGTGATGTTTTAACGTTTTGGTACTTTGTTCTTCTGTGGTTGTGTTAAGGTGCCACATAAAAAGGTTCATTTGCATTGTGACATTGTGGTGTCATTGTACTTGTTTTCCTTCATAACAGTCACACAGAGCTTAAGGACTCCCGGCTTTGCTAGAATCTTGTGTTTTTATGATTCAGACACAAGTTTCACACATTGTAGCCAAAAAATTACCTGTATTTTAGATTATTTGCTGTTACAATATCAGTAAGGAGCAATACTAACCCTTAAATGGCACATTTTTGAATTATTACTCCGGTTTACAAGCCTTACCTTTAACAAAGTGAGTTTTTATTTCAGATAAAATCCTGAACTACACTAAGGATCTACTACTATCTAGTAGATCTACCTCTATCACCACACATTCAGGAAGGAGGTCTGGTCCTGTTTAATGTCATGAAGGGAACTTTTAGAACCCTGATGTTCCACTAACTGATTATTGATCTGAAACAGGAAGAAAAGGAGGTCGTGCAAATACCATCAATGGAGAAAAAACTCCCCCTTCATTTGATTTGATTTGATTTATTGATTTATTTCAAGCATTGTAGTCAAAGCAATAAAGAATGTACACATATTTATCAAACTCATTACAGAAATGATGAAATGCATAGATTAAAAAGACAGAAAACAAAACAAAAATGTCACTTAAATCACATTTGCTTAATTAAATACAGTGATCATTAACTGAAGTATAAGTAGAGTTTGATTTATTGCTTGAAAAGGATAATGATATAAGCCTTTATCATTCATGGGTATAAAAATGGCTCCAATAACAGTGTTTAAATAAAATATAGTATCTGAGCATCCACTTGGATTATTGAATGAACTTGAAGGTAACGGCTTAGTTTGTGATCAAATGAGCTTTTTTGGGGTTTTGAAATAATCCACTGAAGCTGTGAGTTTTATCAAGTTTTAGATCACAAAACCTGAACATGAAGATTGAATTATAAATATTGGAACTGTTTATGTAGCTGCAGAACTTGTACCGTCTTATACCAACCTGACAGTATGATGTTTTTCCACATTTCACAGCAGATCATTCAGGAATGTTTTAGAGAAAGCCATTTCATTTCCTTCCACTCCCTCTCTCAGTGTAAATGTTCTGCCTGTGTTCTGTATGCAGTGGTAGGTCTGTTGTCTTTCATTGGTTTCTCTCCCTCTCTACGTCACTGAGCTCCTCCTTCCACATGTTTCTGCTTTGATGCTTCAGTTCAGCCTCTTCTTATTGGAGGATCACAGGTTCAGCTCCCGCCTTGTGTCCAGGTGTCTTTGAGCAAGACACCGCCCCCTCATAGCTGCTGGTGGTCATAGGATGGCGCCAGTGTTTGGCTCCATCGTCGGGGTGGGAGGAACCCAGAGTCTCTGGACAGAACCCACGCATGCACCGGGAGAACATGCAAACTCCACGCAGAGGGGCCCCCATTGGTGTTCGTGTTCCGGCCCCCGTGGCCTTCTCGCTGTGAGGCAGGAGCGCTGACCCCTGCGCCACCGTACAGCCCAATCCTGTTTGAAATATTCCTGCAAGTGCACTCATTCTAGTGTGTTTTGGATCTACTCCGTGCTGTTGGATGTTGTATAAACTCTACCTTTGTGTTTTTCTGTGCTTCACATATCGCTCAATGTCTGTTTAGTTCTTTTGTTTTCACCTGCTTTAGAACAAGAAATGTCATTTAGCTTTTGTGCTGATTCTGGTATATTTATGTCCTAGATATGCTAAAACATTGAATAATGTACTTTGTTCATCATTTAAGTCAAATAATTTAAAATATTTTATTTTTTAAAAGAATAATGAACAAGAAAACCCTAAAAGAAAGTAAGAAGACAAAGCAGCAAAACAGAATTTACAAATGAAAAACCAGAAGCAGACTGTAATATAAACTGTGAGTTGAAAGTTCCATAAACTGAAGATCCATTAAGGATCCACAGATGAAAATGTGTTTTTGCTGTTTTAACATGTTCTTGTGGAATGTTTCTGATGATGGAGAACATTTCTAAGTATCTTCTCTGTATTTCTTTTTTCAAATTGTTTTGGAGCAGATGAAAAAGCGCTGTTTAAAAACGATCGTATTTGTGACATAGAAACTACGCTGGGCGGGGCCACAAGCTCCATTCTGATCATCCACTGTCAGACCAATAGATCCATGAACGTCTCTGTTCTCCTGGTCTGAGCTGGAATCTGGATCAGAACTGGACGGATGGACAGAACTGATCCTGCTGCCATTTTTGTTGCACCAGTAATGTTAGGTTGGGGGTGTGAGCGGTTAAAAATAGCGGTAGAAGCTGTAAACAGAGAGCTCTCAGTAATGGGGAAGGAAAAGGGGGCGGGGCTGCAACAGTCACCACTCAAAAGGGCATTTTTAATAAACTACTGTCGCTCTACAGAAACTATGTTCTAGAAAACAACACAGGTTTAAAACGGCTGAACCCCACCTTGCCTCTGGTGGGAGGTTGGCGCCAGTGTTCGTCAGCGGAGCCACCACCAGTGTGTGAATGTGTGTGTGAATGTGTGTGTGCGTGGGTGAATGGGACTGTGACTGTAAAGCGCTTTGGACCTTAGTAAGAGGGTAGAAAGCGCTATATAAGTATATGCCATTTACCATTTATCTTCAAACGTGTCTAAAAATGTCAATACATAAATCCCTCTGTATTTTCCTGCACAGTTTCATGGAGTAGTGAAGTTGTAACATTCAGTTAGTTTCATTCCCAGGAACTCCTGGATGGTTAAACACGGTTGTGAAAACATTTCTGTAGGTGGGAAACCAACGCCTCAATGAAGCAGGTCGAGTCAACAAGCTGAATGTTTTCTCTCTAAGGCAGAAATAACAGCAAAGTACAACAGAGCTCAGCCAAAAACAACACGGCTCTTCCGTGATGCATTGACTGGATAGTTTAAAGGATTAAAGTATCTAAAGAGGACTTTATACCTACTTTAGCTTGAAAGAAGAAGATCATTCTAGGATTTATTGTGTTTTTAAGTGTAAGAAGATCCTCTTAGTGATTCCAAACACAAATATTGGATCACAGTCGTCGTTTTACCAGATTCCTAAATCCCTTCACTTTAGTGGTGTACATTGGATTTGTACAGAAAGAATTACCTACTACAAGGTTTAAAAACCTTTTCTGTTCTCTTCCTTACTGGGTACTTCAGTGTTTTCCTGGTTTTAGATGCACCCCCCTGCAATAAACAGTTATGGCTCTTCTTTAGCTCCGTAGACTCTTTGCCTGTACTACCACAGACTTCTATTTTCAAATTCCCTTCAAGCAATATTTATTAATATGTCTAATTATCCTAAGTTTGATTAGTTACTGTATGAATGTACAACTGATGACTGTATTGCCTCTGTGTATTATTTCTACTTAATTGCTTGAAATAAACCATTTCAAATCAAAATTGTTCCTCCTTTCAGTTTTCTTTAGTTGGATCATCTGCCAGTCAAACTTTTTTATGCTCATATCAGGCTAAAGATTCATTCATTCATTTTCTAATCAGTTCTTCCCTTTCGGGGTCATGGGGCTGTTGGAGCCAGTCTGTCGCAGGGTAGAGTGTCCCATGGATGTTTTCTGGTCCAGCCGGGACTTGAACCAGGGCCTTCTTGCTGTGAGGCAAAGGTGCTAAGCACTGCTCCACGTGCAGCCCTCAGGTGCAGACAACTGATGATCATCAGAAACCAGGTGAGACTGTGGCAGGAAGAAAAACAAGCCTGACAGCAGATCATTGAGGCCAGAAAACTAAAAAGCATCACTGAGACACAAACAGAACAACACCAAGAACACAATTCTCAGTAAATGAGTACAGGTCAAAAGTGTTTTTTTTTTAGTTTTCAGAGATTCTGGGATGTTTTATCCACAGGAGGGCCCTCATGTGTTTTTATCCTGGACCTTTTGATGTTTTCATATGAAACTCTTTTTTCTTGCCCGTGATCCTGTTGAACAGCCCTGAGGTTACTGTAGCTCTGCAGTCTTTATTTTATTATTAGAGTTTTTTCTGTTATTTTGTAGAAATGAAAAATGAAGAAAATATCAGAAAGGAAGAACAAAGGTGGTCTGTATATAAAGTTCAATATTTTGTTTTATAAAATGTTTATATTTATACATATATGTATATCTGTGTGTGTGTGGGGGGGGGGGGGGGGGCATTTTTCAGTCACACAAACCAATTTGGGATTTCATTAAAAAAATAAAAGCATCAACTCATGGTGGTGTTAAAAAAGTGAGGTTATTTTGTGGTTTTACGTGATGTTTGATCAGTCAGTCACAGAGGGCGGGGCCTTTAACTGTCTGTTTACTCTTTGCTGGCGAGGCATCTTTATTTGTGCAGCACAAATAACCTGTCATAATGTCTGTACCAGAGATTCAGAGATTTTGTTTCCTCATTTTTCATTTGTAGTTAAATTAAAATAAAATGAACAAGAAAACAAATACAAGATAAAAAAAGAGTCCAAAAACCTACTTATGTCCATTCATGACTGTAATAAAGTCTAGAATGAAATAATTTATAGTTTTCTATCTTTAATGATACTGAGGTGACACTAAACCTCTAGAGCAAAGTGGACAAAAATCCAAAAATCAAATTAATTTTATTTCTATATGACCTTTCATGAAACAAAAATGCAAAAACACCATCCCTACTCATGCATGAAATAATTACTGTAAATAAGACCCTCACACTAAAATACACAAAAACAAACACAAGTAAAAGAGAAATGACAAAAAACAAAACCCTAAAGGAGAGAGAACCCCTGAAGGCGCCGTCTGCTCTGTCCTCCTGTTGGTGGGGGGTCAGCATAGACACAAACCCCCCAGCTAAGGCTGAGAAAACCCTCGGAAACCGTCTGAAATGCAAAAGTGATAAAAAGAAAATTTAAAATATAAAAAATTAAAATAAGTTCATGCATAAAATGTCTAAAACACCTGGAATATAATTAAGAATAAGTTAAGACGTTAAGACAACCTGACTAAAAAAACATTAAACCAATAAATATGTGATAAAGTATCATCAAATATTGCAGTAAAAATTCTAGATCCTCCATAGGAGATCTAATCAAAGGCTGAATTAAATAGATGTGTCTTTCTAAAAACCTGGACAGTGGATGAGGCCCTCACATCCTCAGACTGTTCCACAGACGAGCTTCGTAGTTTCTCCTCGAGGCCTCGCCGTGGTTCTTTGGTCTGACCCTATAGGACCTTCAGCAGACCGAGCCTGAGGAGCTCAGGGTCTGGGAGGGTCATAAGTTAAAAGCAAGTCTGATATAAAAGTAGGACCAAGACCAGAAACACTCTTAAAAACTATTGAAAGAAACTTAAATCAACCCTGAAGCTGACAGGGAGCCAGTGTGAGGATTTTAAGACCGGTACCGGTCCGTGGGTCATTTGGTACCGGGTCACACAGAAAGAATAAATAACTTGCATGACTTCTGTTTTCTTTATTTTGGAATCTGAAAGATGTTTTATTTTTAAAAATTGCCAGATTCTTTGTTCCATCCGTCTATGTCACCATTAACGCAGGTCAAGGCGCTCTTCTTGGTCACGTGATAGGATACCGCTAAAATAAAACCCAGGATCTAGCAAAATTAATAAAAAACAAAACGTCTTTGTTAAGTTTCTCTGCTGAGGGGAAAAGGTCCAGCCAGGAGACAGAAGAGGAGCTTCCACTTCCAAAAACAGAAAGTTACATTTAATAGACAGTACTTCTGTTTTGCACCATGAGTGTGGGAAGGGGGGAGGATGATGACACCTGTGCGATGCACTATGACATGCTTTTCAAAATTAAAGCTCAGAATAAGTCTTGCATTACTGCTCCTCTTATATTGTAGCGTTGCTACAATAATCGTCTGTCACATCTTGAAGACTGGTCCGTAAAAGCTGTGTTTGACGTCATACCGGTGTGTGATGTTAAAAAGGTTGGGGATAAATGATCTGGAAGACTTGCTATACTTTTACTCAACTATACTTAATCAAAAAAAACTTCAAGGTTACTGCTTTATACTTTGTGCAACCTTTATCTGTTCTATGTTCAAATTAAGTAAAGACAACCAAGCAAACATGTCAAATAAAGTCAAGACAAGTTTTTTATCAAAGCCTCAAGCAGTGGACTCACCGGGTATTTGATGTGATTCAAGAACGCTGTAAACGTGAGTTCCTGAACACGTGTTTAGACCTTGGTGTCCACACTTTAAACAGGGAGGGGCTTCTTCTTCTCTTCCTTCTTCTCCTGTTAACTAGCGCAGGTCCACCCCTACAGTTGGAAGAGGCTTGGTGCAAAATGTCAAACCGTCAAATCTCACAATTTGAGCATAAAGTGGAAACAATTTGGTTTATTGAAAGCGTTCTTGAATAGCGGACATGGATTTCTATCATGTCAGGAGAGATTAATCGTTTTAGAAAACAAATGCTGATGTTGCCAGGCTCATTGCTGTGTCTCTGTTCACCTGTTTCAGAAAGGAGGTTCAACCAACTCTGAGGTTAAACTTGAACTCTGAGTTGATCTACCGAGAGATTAACAACTCTGGGTTTTCTGTTTCAGAGCAGCTGATGGGAGTTAGGTCAAACATAGCGTGGGAAAACATAGCTGCTCGAGTTAATGCGTAAGTTTGCATTTAAATCATTGTTATAAAATATTGGCTGTAATAACTTTTTAAATAGCGTAAGGTGTGAAATAAAAAATGGCGATATTTGGGTGTACTTTTGAAGTGTTATTCCTGGTGTAATTGCATGAAATGCTGCAGAGTGTACAGAACCAATCGGGGGGGGGGGGGGGATGCATTTAACATCGGTAATGTTTAGAGGACTTTTTTGTTAACCTTCCCCTCTTGCAAACTTTGGTCAGTTTAATATTAATACATGCAATTGTGTTTTTAAAAGTGAACTTTTGTCTACCCTTGTATTGATCAAGTGGTATAGGTTTATATTGGATTAAGAAAGTAAGCAGTGAATTAAATTAAAAGAACATGACAGCAGCTAAAAATGAAGTATAAAACATAATTCAATCAGGTAAAATCTGAGCATGTCATAGGAGGAGGAGGAGGAGGAGGAGGAGGGTCCATCAAACTCCTCTGCACGGATGAACACATTTCAGTGACGTACAGTAAATGCCAGAGTGTTATTCTATGGAATTCATGTTGAATGAACAGGATTTAACCCCACACTACTGTATTAAACAAATAGAGAAAACTGATAAAGAGATGTCCTACTTAGATGGACAGATCTGGAAATTGAGATCCTAAAACACAAGCTACAGGTATGGTGTGTATTGTGATTGGTGAATTCTATAAAGGTTTTGGGAGAATATTGAATTCTTACTGTTGCTTTCAATTTGTAGGAAATAAGGAAGACCAAATAAATTGTGACTTGAATTTATTCATTGTGGTATTCTTTTTTTATTTATCTTTTTTTTTTCTTGTTGTGGTAATTCTCTATGAATTAATGCAGCCTCCTCGTCTATTGGGTCCTCCAAAAAAGAACAAGTCATTCTTGTCTCTTAGCTTGTCTCTGTGTGACGGAAATGTGGGCAATGAAGGTTAAAGCGAAAAATACCGCTTTGTCTTTAAAAAGGGGAGGGGACCGGCAGAAACCTTGAGTTTAGAGAATAAAACCTGCTCCCGACCAGGTTAGGTTCACAGCATAAGTAACCATGGACACTGACTCCGAGTATAAGTTACCTCTCTTTCAGAAACGGGTTTGACTTACTCTGCTTTCTCTGGTTTAACAAACCTCCCATTCTGAAACGGAAAACCCAGAGTTTCCCTGATTTCAGGGTTAACTCACTCAGAGTTTACACTTAACCTCCTTTCTGAAACAGGCCCTTGATAAATGACATCCATACGTCAATACGAAATCCAAGTCCCTGATTGGTCACAGTTTAGCCTGGTTCAGCTGGAAACAGCGTTTAATGTTTATAGAACCTGAATCGGTTGTAGAAACTTAAGGGGCTACATATGAACGCTTGAACACGCCTCACTGAGGGCAGCGTGACGGCAGAGTTGAACTCTGAACATTATTCATGACACGATCTGACTCCTCAGAGGTTCTGTTTTCTGATTTCACACATAACTAACTTAGAACTAAGAGGTTAGTATAACCAGAGGAGAGGGAGCATGTTTAGACTTTTATTAGATTCTTCTTGGGGTGCTGGAAATTTCTGAAACATGATATTAAAAATTCATAAATTTGCACAACATCAAGGGAGTTGTGGTCTTCTGAGGGTCTATGTGTTACGGTTTCAGTTTCTTTGCTTTTGTGTTTTGGTTCTCCTTTAATTTTGGCATGTTTTCAGTTCAGTTGACTGTTTTCTTTTGAAAGGTTTCCTGTTTTGTTGTAGTATTGAGTTTTACTTTTGGTCCCCATCTGTCCTGATTGTGTTCACCTGTGTCTCGTCATGTCTGTGTGTGTTTAAGTCTTGTCTTTCCCTTCCTCCTGTGCTGCTTCATATTATGCTGTTTCCCCTGTTTTGAGTGTTTCGAGTTTCTTAGTTTGTCCTTTCCTGCATTGCAGTGGTTTTTGGTTTTTAGTTTAAGTAATTAAAGTCTTTTTTTGCCTGGAACTCCTGCCTCCTCCTCTCTGCACCTGGGTGCTTCCCTAAACCCCGACCGTAACACTGTGATAAGAAGTATCTACCATGATTTTCCTAAAGCAAATAAAACAAAACAAATGAGATCTGCAGATAGTCTGATTAAAACCAAACACTTGTTTTAAAAAATCCTGATACTAGAGAAACAACATGCATTCCTGTGTTTTTTTAGCACCAAACTGTCATTTAGGGAGAGATGTCATGATAAGATTGAAGCTAGGAATTTACCCCACCAGAGAAGGGGGAATGCAAGCTCGACGTTGTCCAGATACTGACATCTGTGTGCTAGAAGGCAGAGGTGAACCACATTATTATTGGACCTTAGATCTGCCCAGAACTGATGGTGGCCAGACTCCAAAAACCAGAGTGTCACTCCATGAAGATTTTATGTCTCCAGAAAATCTGGAAGTCATGTTGAGAAACAAAAGGTCTCCTGGTCCTGACAGGAGATAAGACAAAGCAGTGAGTAAACTAGGGTTTCAAAAATGTACAATAAAGGATTTTTACTGGAAAGATTAAACCAGTTTCTGCACTGTGACAGTTACACCAGAAGCAAAAAAAGATCAATTATAAAGATCATAAAGAAGATCCAAGAGCAGAATGGTTCTCAGTAATAGATCTAAGTAATGCATTTTTCTCAGTCCCCTTACATCCAGATAGTCAATATTGGTTTGCATTCACCTTTGAAGGAAATAAATACACTTACATAAGACTTCTTCAGGGCTATGCAGAAAGTTCTACCATTTTTTCTGATGCTATTTTAAACTGTTTAGCAGGATTTGAGCCACCTATGAAAAGTCAAATCATACTTTATGTAGATGACATTCTCATTGCATCAACGTCTCAGATGTTTTGTAAAATAGACACCATCGTGTTATTAACTTATTTGGCAGAGACTAGAAACACAGTAAACAAAGACAAATTACAGCTATGGACCCCACAAGTTAAATATTTGGGCCATACTTTAACATAGAAAATTAAATGAAGACAGAAAAGTGGCGATTTTATCGGCACCAAAACCCTTAACGAAGAAACAAATGATGTCATTTTTAGGGTTATGTAATTATTGTCAAATGTGGATTCCAAACTATGCTGAAATAGCAGCCCCACTGCAAGACTTGATTTATGGAGCACCTATGACAGCTCATGATAAAATTCAATGGACAGAGCAAGGTGTAAAAGCATTTTGTGAATTAAAACAAGCATTAGCCAACAACAGTGTTAGCTCTTCCAGACTACAGCAAACCTTTCAAACTGTAGACTGTAGAGATGGATTTATGACATCTGTTTTGTTACAAAAATATGGAGATAAGCAGAGACCTGTGGCATTTTATTCTTCAAAGTTAGATCCTGTTTCAACACCTCCTTGTGTTCAAGCAGTGATAGCAGCAGCAATGGCAGTAGAAAGCTCAGCTGAAATAGTGCTTTTTCACAAGCTTACTCTGTATGTACCTAATGCAGTTTCAGTGTTACTATTACAAACTAAAATGATGTTTTTATCATCAGCACAGTACCCTGGGAGAGTGCAATAGAGGAGGCGTATGAAAGAAAGATGCTGAGGTACGCCGAACTTGCAGCAGACGTCAAAGAGCAAGGCTGGAGTGTGAAGGTACGCCCAGTGAAAGTAGGCTGCAGGGGTTTTGTGGCCACCTCAACACCCAGGCTACTCAGGGAGATGGGAGTGCGAGGGAAGGCTCAAAGGCAGGCAATTAAAGACCTCTCCCAGGCAGCTGAGAAGGGAAGTCAGTGGCTATGGATCAAGAGGAAGGACCTGACCTGGGCCTCCAAATGTCTGGTGACTGATGGGGGTGAACCTGGGACGCTGGGATTCACTGCTGAACCCTCTGAAGGTGTCGTGGGCCTATCAGCGAAACACTGAAGAAGGAGGGCGCCCACTTGAAAACCCAAGAGATGTCACCATTCATATGCTTGCCACAGTGTCTCATCGGTGCCTTAGTAATTATTCAGGGATAACAACATCTAGTCCTATAAAACAGACATGTATGTGCCGCATGCAGTTTCAGTGTTACTATTACAAACTAAAATGAAATTTTTATCATCAGCAAGACACTTATGTTTAGCTAAATTAGTTTCACAGCCTCACCCGGCTGTTGAAAGGTGTTCTACATTGAATCCAGCTACTCTTATGCCCACACCAGAAGAAGGGGAACCTCATAATTGCTTACAAGAAACAACTTTAGTTTACAAGCCGAGACCAGACTTAACAGATGTACCACTCACTGAGGGGGAAATAGTTTTTGTTGATGGGTCAGCAAAGAAGGATAAAACAGGCAAAAACAATGTACACTATGCTGTTTTAACTCAAAATAAGGTTCTGAAGGCAGGATCCTGGACATTCCTCAGCACAATCAGCAGAATTGACAGCTTTAACTGAAGCAAACTGTTTAAAGATAAGCCAGTTACCATCTACAGTAGCCGCGTTTCCATGGGCAAAAGTAATTGGAAAGAACTTCTGATCGGAAAGAAAATGTGTCATGTAAACGCGCCGTTCGGAATAGTCTGCCCCGGTCAGAGTCTTTCAGATCAAACTTTCTTTCCGATCGAGATAAGTGGGTTATACCGATCCTTTATCCGATCGTTGGTCATGTAAACGGTTCATTCCGATCGCGTGTCACTTCTGCTCTGGTTTGCGTCATTCATAGACGGCGTTTCGCTGATAGAAAGCTTTGGAGCTCATACAGGACCAATCAGCTGTTCTGCGGCGGCCCTCTGAAAAGCGCCGCTCCGCTCTCGCCCCGCTGGCTCTCTGCCTCTCTCTCACCCCTCACGAAGGCGCTGCCGGGGAGGAGCGCTTCATGCTCACTGAGGTCTGGACCCGGCACCCGAGCTCTGCGTTCGGGCTCCAGTGCCAGTGGACCGAGTGAACCTCTCTGAGCAGAGCAGGCGGATTTATTAATGTGTTTGGGGGGGGGGGGGGGGTGCTTTGTTACGTGTGCGTTTTGTTGTGTTGTTATGTGTGAGAATTCAGACTGTGAGCCGACCCGCCGCTCTGGGTTAGCGGCTGCAGGACTCAGGAGAACCGAGCAGATCTCGGCCCGTCAGCTCACACATTTGGGTCGGTGTGTGAGCTTCAAAGCAGAAATGTGGCTCAGTCCTTAGAAACTGTCCAAACAATCACGTGGATTTGTGTTTCCAGTTGTGTCCCGACAAAATAAAGGCTGAATAAAGGCTTATTCCCAAACATTTACGTGCAGCCAAGCTAATGTTGTTAGCCCGTGTTTATAGCCTCTCCTAACCCTGGCTTCAAGCTCCCCCTGCACAAAAAAGCACCAACCACACGGATTAAATATAAAACGATGAGCGAATAGACGCTTCATAATATTCATAACATTAATAAAAGCACGTTTGGAAGATCGTCTCGTATATTACCGAGCTGCTGCATAAATGTATGTGACAGCAAAGGGTTGTTTACAACGGGACACTTCCTTCCGGGAGTTTTTACACTACTGCGCATGCCCAAATGATTTATTCCGAACGAAACTGTGACCCATGGGAACGCTTGTTCTAATCGGTAAAAGGTTTTCTGTGCCCATGAGCACGGGTTTATTTTAACCCGACCACTGATCCGATCGAGATATTCTGCCCATGTAAACGCGGCTACTGATAGACAATAGGCATGTGCTACAGTGCATTTCTTTTATCAACAGTGGAAGAACAGAGGGTGCCAAAACATTAACAGGAAAATCAGTAACACATGTAGACTTACTGAAAGAATTATTGACTGCTGTAATGTTACCATCTAAAGTGGCAATATGTAAATGTAAGGCACACACTTCAAAACAGACCCTACACTAAAGGAAATGCCTTTGCAGATGCAACAGCAAAACAAGCTGCAGCAAAAAATGCAGACGTATGCACTAATGAGGATGTGACTGAAGATGAAAACAATGACATGTTAAAAGAAATGCAACACAGCGCACCACAACAAGAAAAAGATCTGTGGTTAAAGAAGGGAGCAAAATTAGACCAGGATATTTATGTCAGCACGGAAGGAAAACTAATTTTGCCCAAATCTATGTACGAATGGGAGGCAATTTTGAGTCATTGCCACGTCTCAACAATGAGGATGGTAGGTTTATTGGAGAAATATTATGCAACTCATGGATTTTTTCTCCAATGAAACATTTTTTTAAATGTGTTACATGTGTGCGCCATAATCCCCAAGGCAATGTCAGACCTAAAAGAGAAAAATTCCTGAACCACCTTTTCTCTTTCCATACAATACACATGGATTTTATTGAATTATATAAAAGTAAAGGACAAAAATAGTGTTTTATTTTTTAAATGGGTAGACATTTTTCCATGTGCAACATAGGATGCTATTACAGTAGCTAAAGCTATTTATAAACTATATCCGCCTGCTACGCACATTGTCCAAGACTGCGAGTGAGTGCTGTGTCTTTGTCTTTGTGGAAACGTGGCTAAAGGACAACGTCCCGGACTGTGCCATCCAGCTAGCAGGGTTAACATGCTTCCGGGCCGACAGGATGCTCGTCGAGGGGGGTAAGACCCGCGGTGGAGGACTGTGTGTTTACATCAGCGATGCTTGGTGCTGGAATGCCAGAGTGGTCTACCAACACTGCTCCCCCCTGGCTGAGTTTATGATCGTTAAATGCTGGCCATTCTACCTGCCGAGAGAATTTAGATCCATACTGCTGGTAGCAACATACATCCCTCCCAGCTCCACCACCAACAGGAGTGAGGCTCTGTATGAACTACACCAGCACATCAGTGAGCAGCAGACAGCACACCCTGATGCCTTCCTCATCCTGGCCGGGGACTTTAACCATGCAAACCCCAAGAGCGTGTTTCCACAACTCCATGGACATATCAACTTCCCCACAAGAGGTAAAAACATCTTGGACAATGTTTACACTCCACACAAAGGAACCTACAAAGCCCTTCCTCTCCCCCACCTGGGCGCCTCAGACCACACCACTGTCATGCTAATGCCTGCATACAGGCCAAAGGTCAAAGCCATCAGACCAGCTAAAAAGGTGGTTCGGGTGTGGCCTGAAGGATCTACTGAGGCTCTACAGGACTGCTTTGCCACCACTGACTGGAGTATTTTCAAACAAGCAGCCACCTATCACTGATCTCTAGGAGTACACAGAGACTGTCACATCCTACATGAGGAAGTGCATGGACGATGTCACAGTCACCGAAACCATCACCCTTCGAGCCAACCAAAAGCCATGGCTGACAGGAGACGTCCACAGACTCTGGAGGGAATGGAACGCTGCCTTCAGAGCTGGGAATGAAGCTGGTCTGAGAACAGCCAGGGCCAACCTGTCACGAGGCATCAGGGGGGCCAAGAGGGAGCACTCCAGGAAGGTGGCTGACCAATTCAGTGACAGTGGTGACACCAGGAACCTGTGGCGGGGCATCCAGACCATCACGGATTACAAGCCCGCCCCTCAGGCTTGCGACTACTCAACCCCTCTGCTGGACCAGCTAAATACCTTCTTTGCCCGCTTTGAGGCTGACAACAGCATACCGGCACAGAAGACCCCTCCCCCTCCCAGTGACCTAGTGCTGATGCTATCACGGGACAGCGTGAGGCGCTCACTGGGAAGGATAAAGCCACAGAGAGCCCCAGGACCCGACAACATCCTGGCTGTGCCTGAGGAACTGTGCTGAAGAGCTCACAGATGTCATCACCGACATCTTCAACCTCTCACTGAGCCAGGCTGGTGTCCCCCCCATGCTTCAAAGCCCCCACCACCATCCCGGTCCCAAAGAAGTCATCTCCCTCCTGCTACAATGACTACCGCCCGATCGCTCTCACCCCCATTCTCATGAAGTGCTTTGAGCGGCTGGTCATGCAGCACATCAAGTCTACCCTCCCCCCCACTCTGGACCCCTACCAGTTTGCATATCGGTCAAACCGTTCGACCGATGATGCCATCTCAACAGCCCTCCACTCAGCCCTCACTCACCTGGAAACACAAGACTCTCATGTCAGAATGCAGTTCATTGATTTCAGCTCCGCCTTCAATACCGTCACCCCCCCAGCAGCTCATCCACAAGCTGGACCAGCTAGGACTCAACACCTCCCTGTGCAACTGGCTTTTGGACTTTCTGACAGAGAGACCACAGGCAGTTCGTGTCGGCATCAACACCTCCAGCACCATTACAATTAACACAGGGGTCCCCCAAGGATGTGTGCTGAGCCCCCTTCTCTTCACTCTGCTGACCCACGACTGCACCCCAACATCGAGATCCAACCTCTTCATCAAGTTTGTGGATGACACAACAGTAGTGGGTCTCATCAACAACAACAACGATGAGACCCCCTCCAGGAGTGAGGTGAACAGGCTGCTCTGTGGTGCAAAGACAACAATCTTCACCTGAATGTGGAGAAGACAAAGGAGATGGTTGTGGACTGCCGGAGAACCCCCACCCATCATGCTCCACTGATCGTCAATGGTGCTGGTGTGGAAAGGGTGAGCTGAACCCAGGTTCCTGGGGGGCACATCTCCGACGACCTGTCTTGGAACCACAACACTGCATCACTGGCCAAGAAATCCCAACAACGCCTGCACTTCCTCCCCAAACTGAAGAGGGCCAGAGCTCCTCCCCCCATCATGCAGACCTTCTACAGGGGGGGCCATCGAGAGCATCATGACCAGCTGCATCACCGTGTGGTACGGAGCCTGCACCGCGTCCTGCCGGAAGACTGCAGCACATTGGGAGAACAGCTGAGAAGATCGTTGGTGACCCTCTTACTGGCTTCTCGGACATTTATCGCTTCCGCCTCACCCGCAAAGCCATCAAGATTGCAGGGGACACCTCCCACCCACCCATCCCAGAGACACTTCCTCCTGCTGCCATCAGGGAGGAGACTGCAAAGTCTGCAGGCCAGAACCAGCAAACTAAAAGACAGTTTCCTCCATCAGGCGATAAGGACACTCAACTCCCTCCCTGCCCTCCCCCCTCTGGCCCCTCCTCTCCGTCCTACAAGCACACACTGAAAACTTTCACAACAGTTCAGATCACCATCTTCACCAGAGACTGCCACCACTGACTCATCCACTTACTGTTCTCAGCACTGTTGTCACTTTAAACTGCCACTTTAACCATCTCATTGCTCTCTTGCACTGTTTAGACTACTGTTATTCTTCTTCTTATTGCTGTCTTTTTATCTATTTTTAAGTCGTTTATTTATTATTTTATATGCTGCTTGCACTGTGGGGTGAGAGAAAAGCAGTTTCATCTGTGCTGTATGTCTTTATGGATGCAGTACATTTGACAATAAACACCAACCACAACACTGCTTACTTTTGACTTTGACTAAGGTGGGGTTAAAATTGGCGGAGAGGGTGCTAGGAGGACATCTGCTGCTTCTGGCAGTGATGTCCAAGCACCCCCCCCTACCAAGGGTCCTACATGTCTGATGTGCAAATGAAACCAAAAGAGGGGGGGCCCAATCCATACGGCATCCATGGGAGGGGGACCACTGCCAAGTAGCCCCCTCCCCAAAGCGCATCGCAGGCTAACCCCCCCACCCCCTTACCCTAATATGAGATTATATGAGGAAGGGGGTAAGTTGGGGACAGCTAATAGACTGTTCCCCGGTGGTCAAACAGCCGTCCCCCAGCCCCCCCCAGCATAGGGCCCAGGTCCCCCAGCCCGGGGCCCCATCCCCAGAGGCGCCAACGCCCCAGGCCCAGCACCACCCACCCCACACAGCAAGAGAGGACCCAGACAGCGCAGCCCCCCCCCCGGAGCAAGCCCAGGCCCCCACCCCCCGGCGCCGGCCCTGGGAGAGCTCTGGTCAGGCCTCGACGGGACCAAGGCAGCCAATCGGCCGGGGCAACCACTGATTGCCACCAGCGGAGACCCCGACCCGTCAAACCACCAAGGTCCCGTACCCATAATTCTCCCCCCCTCAGAAAGCCCCCCCCACAAGACAGGGCCGACAAGCCCCCCCCACACACACACACACCCCACAACCCCACAAACCCCGCAGCCGCAGCAGGTGACGCCCAGAGCGACCTGGGGCCCCAATAGGGTTGCCCTGCCCCGTCCCAGAGCCAGGGAAGGGCTGACCCCAGCCCCAGGTGTAGATGGGCAGCCCATCCAGCGCCGCTGGACCTACGTCCCCAAGCAGGACCCCCCGCCAACCCCCCCCAGCACGGGCAAAGAGACCACCCCCCAAGCTAAGCCGGACCACCACTCAACCCCCCCTCCCCCCACCACGCACCCCCCACCGCTGAGCCCAGAAGACCACGCAGTGCCCCAGCCCGCCCCGCCCATGCACCGGACCCAACCCCGACAAACAGGGTCCCCACCAGCCCCCACCAGGAAGCGGAGGCCCCGACCCCCACCCCACACCACGGCAGAAAGGCAGGGAGCAGCGACGCCCAGCCCCCCCCCCCCTAAGTCATGGAGTCAGCTATGGGAGACCAGAGAGACTGAATTCTTTCAAAGTTACTTGAACCTTGGGCTGACATTTTTTCCAAGCTGATATGATCAAAAAGCAGATTTCTGTATTGACTTATATTTATATTTTTCTTGTTTTTCCAATTTATTAAGATGTTTTTTTAGCAATACAAAGAGTTATGAAAATGATATTTAATAATCCTCCTTCTACCTCGATGGCACTCATGTCACCAAGCACACAAAGTGACGGTGAAGCCGTGATTGGAACCTTCAGCCAGGCTGATAGATCTGCACATACCAGCTGCCAGAGAGCCTGGACAGGCGTGCAGAACCACAGTGCATGCATGTAACTGTCGGGTAGATTACTGTCACAGTGTTCACAAATGTCTGAGTTACTGAGACCCATCTTGAACATCCTCTGTCCAGTGTAGTAAATCCTGTGAAGAGTTTTGAAATGGATTAGCTGCAAATTTGGACTTTTAGTCAGTTTAAAGGTGTTTAGACAAAGTTCTGACCAAAAGTTTTCATCTGTGCTGATGCTCAAATCTGCATCCCATTTTGTTATTGGAAGTAAAATATTATTATCTAAATTGCATAAAAGTTTGTATATTTTGGAGAGAGTTTTATTCATTGAAAAATGAATCAGAGAGGTAACTACTTCTGGTAGCTTTAAATCGTTGTCTCTGTATTTAAACCAGGGGTCACCAACCTTTTTGAGACTGAGGGCTATTTCATGGGCACTAAGTGGTATGAAGCGCGCCACAGAACCCATTTACTAGAAACCTCCTAGCCCCCCCCCCCCCCACACACACACACACAAATACAATTTGAGGACACCCTTTTGTGTGCCCTATTTCTATTTGCTCATTTTACACAAAAACATGCATGAATTTTCTAGACTTGTGGGTGGTCAAACTCAGTTGCAGAGGGGGCCTAAATCCAAAACACACTTTAGGTTGTGGGCCGAACAAGATAAACATTTATTGAACACACTAAAGCTAAACGTTTAAACCTTAAAAACTTTAACTTAACTTTAACTTTTTAAAGATAAATGTGAATAAAAAGACAGAAATATTAATGCAGAATAATAAATATACTCTGTCAAATGATGCAAATATGAACAGACAAAGTCAAGAAAATATTAATAATTAGTCAAAAATAAGTAAATAATCAAATTATTCCGTTTTCTTTGCTCTTTTGTCATTGTTTTTAGAGCTGAATTCCTGAATTCCATCATTTTTAGTAATAAGTTCTTTTCTGCTTGGTGTGTGTCTCTGGTCCTGTGTTTGTGTCTTTGTTCCTGTGTGTGTCTTTGGACCTGTGTGTGTCTTTGGTCCTGTGTGGGTCACTGGTCCTGTGTGTGTCTTTGGACCTGTGGGTGTCTTTGGTCCTGTGTGTGTTTTTGGTCCTGTGTGTGTGTCTTTGGTCCTGTGTGTGTGTCACTGGACCTGTGTGTGTGTCTTTGGTCCTGTGTGTGACTTTGGACATGTGTGTGTCTTTGGACCTGTGTGTGTCTTTGGACCTGTGTGTGTCTTTGGTCCTGTGTGTATCACTGGTCCTGTGTTTTTTTGGTCCTGTGTGTGTGTCACTGGACCTGTGTGTGTGTCTTTGGTCCTGTGTGTGTGTCACTGGACCTGTGTGTGTGTCTTTGGTCCTGCGTGTGTCTTTGGACCTGTGTGTGACTTTGGACCTGTGTGTGTCTCTGGTCATGTGTGTGTCTCTGGTTCTGTGTATGTGTCTTTGGTCCTGCGTGTGTCTTTGGTCCTGCGTGTGTCTTTGGTCCTGTGTGAGTCCTTGGTCCTGTGTGTGTCTCTGGTCCTGTGTGTGTGTCTTTGGTCCTGTGTGAGTCCTTGGTCCTGTGTGTGTCCTTGGTCCTGCGTGTGTCTTTGGTCCTGCGTGTGTCTTTGGTCCTGTGTGAGTCCTTGGTCCTGTGTGTGTCTCTGGTCCTGTGTATGTGTCTTTGTTCCTGCGTGTGTCTTTGGTCCTGTGTGAGTCCTTGGTCCTGTGTGTGTCCTTGGTCCTCCGTGTGTCTTTGGTCCTGCGTGTGTCTTTGGACCTGTGTGTGTCTTTGGACCTGTGTGTGTTTCTGGTCCTATGTGAGTCTCTGGTCTGTGTGTGTCTTTGGTCCTGTGTGTGTGTCTTTGGTCCTGTGTGGGTCTTTGGACCTGTGTGTGACTTTGGTCCTGTGTGTGTCACTGGTTCTGTGTGTGTTTTTGGTCCTGTGTGTGTGAAACTGGTCCTGTGTGTGTCTTTGGTCCTGCGTGGGTCTTTGGTCTTTTGTGAGTCCTTGTTCCTGTGTGTGTCTTTGGTCATGTGTGTGTCTTTGGACCTGTGTGTAACTTTGGTCCTGTGTGTGTTTCTGGTCCTGTGTGAGTCTCTGGTCCTGTGTGTTTGTGTCTCTGGTCCTGTGTGTATCTTTGGACCTGTCTGTGACTTTGGTCCTGTTTGTGTCACTGGTTCTGTGTGTGTTTTTGGTCCTGTGTGTGTCACTGGTTCTTTGTGTGTTTTTGGTCCTGTGTGTGTCACTGGTTCTGTGTGTGTCTTTGGTCCTGTGTGTGTCACTGGTTCTGTGTGTGTTTTTGGTCCTGTGTGTGTGTCTTTGGTCCTGTGTGTGTGAAACTGGTCCTGCGTGTGTCTTTGGTCTTTTGTGAGTCCTTGGTCCTGTGTGTGTCTTTGGTCATGTGTGTGTCTTTGGACCTGTGTGTGTCTTTGGACCTGTGTGTAACTTTGGTCCTGTGTGTGTTTCTGGTCCTGTGTGAGTCTCTGGTCCTGTGTGTGTGTGTCTCTGGTCCTGTGTGTGTGTCTTTGGTCATGTGTGTGTGTCTTTGGACCTCCGTGTGTCTTTGGTCCTGCGTGTGTCTTTGGACCTGTGTGTGACTTTGGACCTGTGTGTGACTTTGGACCTGTGTGTGACTTTGGTCCTGTGTGTGTTTCTGGTCCTGTGTGAGTCTCTGGTCCTGTGTGTGTGTCTTTGGTCCTGTGTGTGTTTCTGGTCCTGTGTGAGTCTTTGGTCCTGTGTGTGTGTCACTGGTCCTGTGTGTGTGTCTTTGGTCCTGTGTGAGTCCTTGATCCTGTGTGTGTGTCTTTGGACCTGTTTGTGACTTTGGTCCTGTGTGTGTCTTTGATCCTGTGTGAGTCTCTGGTCCTGTGTGTGTGTGTGTCTCTGGTCCTGTGTGTGTCTTTGATCCTGTGTTGATTACCTGAATCAGGTGTGTTTAGCCAATAAATGTCATGGGTGACATTCCCTGTTTGGTCCATAATAGAAGTGATTGTTGATTTTTCTTTATTAATTTTAAGGTGATTAGCTAGAAATTTGCCAGATTTATTTGAGTTTTCATATCTTTCCAGTCGAAGCCTTTGTATTTGGAATTGTGTTTGTTTATTGATGATGTCATTTAACTGCAGCTTTACATTTTTCAGGTCGCCCAGAATGTGTTTCTGTGCAGAGGCAGTATAAGCAGTCTCCAGGGTTTTGATTTTATTTTCTAATTCTAATAAATATGCTTTCTCTTTGCGTTTTTTATGAGATGAGTAAGATTTGATTTTCCCTCTCATGACTGCTTTTGCTGTTTCCCAAAGAAGACGTGGTGAGGTCTCAGAAGTATTGTTGAATTCTAAGAAGGTTGCCCACTCTTGTTTAAAGAATTCAATAAATTCCTGGTCTTTTAACAGAGATGTATTAAACCTCCAGGTTGAACCTGAGGGTGTGGATATTTCCCTAGAAATATTTACAGAAACTGGTGCATGATCACTGATAATTATTGGGTGAATGTTGGAACTTTGGATATCTTTTAAAAGAGAGTTACTGACTAATAAATAATCTAAACGAGAGTGTGAATGGTGAACTGGAGAAAAAAAGGTGAACCCTTTAGTGCTTGGGTGACATGAGCGCCAAGCGTCGCAGAGAAAGTCTAAACTGACTTTCTGATAGGTGAGCTAGATAGAAAGGCAAGTTAGAGATTATGTCACTATTACACAACTTTATACCCTGAGTTCCAGTGTCAGACATCAGTCATTTTCTACAGGTGGAGATGTAGTGAAGGCTAAACCCACAGGCAGAACCTCAGCGTTATATCTTGAGATTGCTCCTTATTTTGCATCTCACGAGTGTAGTAAGGTTTCAGCATGTTAACATGACACACTCTTGTGCTGCCATGCCTTTCAGGGGTTCGAATGAGGTAATCTGTTGCACTTAACCTTTTTTCCACAACATAATGTTAGAGTTCACGAGGCTGGACCCAGAAGCAGAACAGAACAGAGATGGTTGGTGAGAAAGAGTTTTTAATCAGTCCCAGTGGTGGTGGGGAAGTTCCGGCTTAGAGGGCTGAATCCTGGACGGCAGATGAGACCAAAAGGTGTGGAGGATGCTGGAGGCAATGTCTGAAGGAAACAGAGTAACAGTGGATTAGGCATGAGCATAGGCATAGAAATGGTTTTGACAAGGTCTAGAGTTTAGCATAGGTCAGTACTCTACCGCTGAGAGCAGACGGACTGACATCGGCTGGAAGGTGAGAAGTCCATATATAGGCTGCAGGTTGACAAGGAGAATGGAAACAGGTGAGGCGATTATTCCCCGGTAGGAGTGGGAGCTCATAGTCCTAACAGGACCCCCCCCTCAAGGGACGCCACCCGGCGGACGAAAACGGTCAGGGTGTAGGCGGCGAAACTCCCGCACCAGAGCAGGGTCCACAATAAACGAACGAGGCACCCAGCAGCGCTCCTCCGGGCCATAGCCCTCCCAGTCCACCAAGAACCGGAGGCCACGACCCTGCCGACGCACATCCAGAAGGCGACGGACAGTGTAGACCGGATGGCCGTCCACCAGCCGGGCGGGAGGAGGGGGTCCGGACGGAGGGCACAGCGGACTGGAGACCACAGGTTTGAGGCGGGAAACGTGGAAGACCGGAGGAACCTTCATGGAGCGTGGGAGACGTAGCTTGACACTGGCAGGATTAATGACAGAGTCCACAATGAAGGGTCAGATGAAGCGAGGTGACAACTTCCATGACTCTGTGTGAAGGGGAAGGTCCTGTGTGGACAGCCAAACCTCCTGTCCAGAAGCGTAAGGGGGAGCTGGAGAACGGCGCCTGTCAGCAGAGGTCTTAGCACGCTGAGTAGCACGTAGGAGCGACTGTCTAGTCGCCGACCAGACCCTGCGACAGCGTCTGATGTGTTCTGCCACAGAGGGAACGGTTAAGTCAACCTCTTCGGAGGGAAACAGAGGGGGCTGGTGGCCCAAGTAGGCCTCAAAAGGGGACCTTCCAGTGGCGGAAGAGACCAGACTATTATGGGCATATTCAATCCAGCTCAGATGGTTAGACCACGAACTGGGGTTCTGGGAACAAACGCATCGAAGGGCAGACTCCAAATCCTGGTTCGTGCGTTCGGTCTGGCCATTGGTTTGGGGATGGAAACCAGAGGACAAGCTGGCCGTGGCACCCAGTCCCTGGCAAAAGTTCTTCCAGACCTGAGAAGAAAACTGGGGGCCACGATCAGAAGCAATGTCACAGGGAATGCCATGGAGCCGGAACACATTGTCAGTGAGGCACCTGGCGGTCTCAGTGGCAGTGGGAAGTTTGGGCAGCACCACGAAATGAGCAGCCTTGGAGAATCTGTCCACAATTGTTAAGATGACAGTGTTCCCTTGAGAGGCGGGGAGTCCGGTGACGAAATCCACTGCTATGTGAGACCATGGTCTGGAAGGGACAGGAAGTGGATTAAGAAGGCCAGCAGGAGCTTGATGGGAGGATTTGCTGGTGGCGCAAATGGTGCAAGCAGCCACATAGGCCTTAGTGTCTGAGATGATGGAAGGCCACCAGAAATGCCGCTGGACTTGGAGTAGAGTCCGACGGAACCCCGGATGGCAGGAGAACCAAGACGCATGGACCCAAGTCAACACTCGAGACCGGACCGACGCTGGGACATACTGGCGATTAGGTGGTCCACCTCCGGGGTCCGGATCAGTGGCCAGAGCTTGCTGGATGGCGGTCTCGATCTCCCAGGAGAGACTGGCAAGCACACAGAACGGAGGGAGGATGGGACTAGACGAGATCTCTGGTTCTTCAGGGGAATGCAGGCGGGAGAGCGCATCAGGCTTCACGTTGCATGACCCAGGGCGAAAGGAGACAGTAAATTTAAACCGGCTAAAAAACACAGCCCAACGGGCCTGACGAGGGTTGAGTCTTCTGGCAGAAACGATGTATTCAAGGTTTTTATGATCTGTCCAGACTATAAAGGGAAGTTCGGCACCCTCCAGCCAATGGCGCCATTCTTCCAAAGCCAATTTAATGGCCAGCAATTACCTATTACCAACGTCGTAATTGCGCTCGGAGGGTGACAGTTTGCGGGAAAAGAATGCACACGGGTGAAGCTTCCCATCTGGAGTGCGTTGGGAGAGGACCGCCCCCACCCCGGTATCAGAGGCATCCACCTCCACCACAAACTGTCGAGAGGGATCAGCTTGGGCCAACACGGGGGCGGTGGTGAACCGGGTCTTGAGAAGGTTGAAGGCATTCTCAGCTTCCTGGCTCCACAAAAAAGGAGTCTTGGGAGATGTGAGAGACGTTAGGGGGCGTGCAATGCTGCTGAAGTTGCGCATGAATCGACGATAAAAATTAGAAAAACCAAGGAAACGCTGAAGGTCTTTACGGGAGGTTTGTCGGGGCCATTCCTTAATGGCAGCGACCTTCATGGGATCCATGTTAACATGACTCTTTTCTATAACGAAACCTAGGAATGAGATCTTGGGGACATGGAATTCACATTTCTCCGCCTTGATGTACAGTTTATTTTCGAGGAGTCTTTGGAGGACCAAATGCACATGTTGGACATGGGAATCGAGAGAGGGGGAATAGATACGAATGTCGTCCAGGTAGACAAACACAAACCGATTAAGAAAGTCTCTGAGCACGTCATTTACGGGTGCCTGGAATACTGCTGGTGCATTGGTTAACCCAAAAGGCATCACCAGGTACTCGAAGTGGCCTAAAGGTGTGTTGAATGCTGTCTTCCATTCGTCTCCCTCTCGCACCCGCACAAGATGGTAAGCATTACGGAGATCTAATTTGGTAAAGACCGAAGCTCTCTGGAGATACTCAAAGGCTGAATTCAGTAATGGCAAGGGGTATTTGTTCTTTACCGTGATGTTATTGAGATGACGGTAGTCAATACAGGGCCGAAGAGACTTGTCCTTCTTCTCCACAAAAAAAAAGCCAGCCACCAGGGGAGAAGAGGATGGTCGGATTATGCCCGCAGGGAGGGACTCCTTGATGTACCGTTCTATGGCCGTGAGTTCTGGTCTGGAGAGACTGTACAGTTTGGAAGAAGGTAAGGTGACACCTGGGAGCAGATCTATGGCAATGTCATATGGTCTGTGAGGAGGAAGGGTGGAAGCCCTTTGCTTACTGAACACCGCTGCAAGGTCATGATACACCGGAGGGACGCCAGACAGGTCTGGGGAGGTGGCAAATCAGTAGTCTGTAAATCAGGAAGGGCAGAGCGAAGACAGGTGGAGTGACAGTAAGGACTCCAACTTATAACGCAGTTTGTCTGCCAGTCAATGTGGGGATTATGCAAACTAAGCCATGGACGTCCCAAAATGATCTGGCAGGAAGTAGCCTGAAAAACATAAAACTGGAGAGACTCACAGTGGTTGCCAGAAAAACACAGGGTAACAGGTGTATTCTGGTGCTGAATCAGAGATAGAGTCTGTCCGTTAGCTGCACTGACCTTTAAGCAGGGGTCCAGGGGAAGGAGAGTTAGTCCAGCTTCAAGGGCTAGGTTCTTATTGATGAAGTTTCCCTCAGCACCGGAGTCGATGAGGGCAGATATGGATCGGGACCAGGAACTAAAAGAGAGAGTGACCAGGAATTCAGTTCTAGCTGGGGTTTGAGAGTCAGAGACAGTGCCCTTCAGTGTCCCCATGATCACTGAAGGGCTCTCTCTTTTGGCTTGAGGGGGCAGACTGCCACTTGGTGATTTTTACTGCCACAGTAAAAACATTCTCCTCTTGTCCGACGCTCCTCTCTTTCCTTTGGTGTTAAACGCGTCCTACCAAGCTACATCGGTTCCTCAGGGGTTAATGAGTGAGCAGGAATATCGGCAGAAGAAAAAACAGAAGGGGGCGTGACCGGACATGTCGTGGGTCTCGGGAAGGCCAGCTGGGACTTGTAGTTTCGAGAGCTGCGGCGCTCGCGGAGGCGCTTATCAATGCGAATGGAAAGTGTAATCAAAGACTCAAGGGAGTCTGGTTTATCATAATGCGATAGTTCATCTTTGAGTAAATCTGTTAATCCGTTATAGAACACTTCCTGTAGAGCTCGCGCGTCCCAACCTGCTTCCGTGGCTAAGATGCGGAAGTCAACAGAGTAGTCAGCCACGGAGCGCCTGTCTTGTCGGAGGACGAGCAGCTTGCGAGAGGCGTCATGGTATCTCTCTGGCGTCTCAAAAACCTGTTTGAAGTGACCCAGAAAATCTTGAAAAGACACAGAAGAGGAACTGCGATTAGCCAGGAAGGCCTCGGCCCATTCCAGAGCCCGGCCGCGTAATAATCCCACGACGAAGGCAATCTTGGCTTCATTTGAGGAGTACATGGCGGATTGTTGAGAAAAAAACTGCGTGCATTGAAGAAGGAAACCACGGCAGTGATCGGAGGTTCCAGAGAATGGATCCGGGTTAGGAATGCGAGCTTCATGGACCGGGGTGATGGCGAACTCGCAGGAGGGGGCTCGGGAGCAGCTGAAGATGAAGGTGGGTGTCTCGACTCCGCTATGGTTTGGAGCAAGGCCTGGAGCTGGGCTAATTGTTGCGTGATGGCCTGTTGGTTGTTGAACAGAGTGTGGATCATCTGTCCCTGTTGGTCCAGGGTGGTGGCATGGGCGGACAGAGTCTGGTTAATCATGGGTTCTGAGCCTGCTGGGTCCATGATGGTCAGTCCGTTCTGTTAGAGTTCACGAGGCTGGACCCAGAAGCAGGACAGAACAGAGATGGTTGGTGAGAACGAGTTTTTAATCAGTCCCAGTGGTGGTGGGGAAGTTCCGGCTTAGAGGGCTGGATCCTGGACGGCAGATGAGACCAAAAGGTGTGGAGGATGCTGGAGGCAATGTATGAAGGAAACAGAGTAACAGTGGATTAGGATTCTTGGCATAGGCATTAGCATAGGCATAGAAATGGTTTTGACAAGGTCTAGAGTTTAGCATAGGTCAGTACTCTACCGCTGAGAGCAGACGGACTGACATCGGCTGGAAGGTGAGGAGTCCATAAATAGGCTGCAGGTTGACGAGGTGACTGGAAACAGGTGAGGCGATTATTCCCCGGTAGGAGTGGGAGCTCATAGTCCTAACACACAAGGTCCGGAAAACTTGGTAGATAAGGCTGATCCAGGTTTGGGCAAAAGGACCAATACCTTATCACCACACTTGAATGACCTTACAATGGCCTGCCGATCGTAATGTCGCTTCATCTTCTCCTGAGAGAAAACTAAGTTGTTCCTTGCCAGAGAACAAGCCTGCTGGAGTCTGGCCCTTAGTTTGGTAACATACTCTAGAACACTTTTAAGTTCCTTTGTCTGAGAAACAAGAATTTCTTTTAACAATTTCAGTGGACCCCTGACGTCATGTCCAAACACCAACCCTGAAGGACTGAGTCCAAGAGAGTCTTGTACAGCCTCACGAGCAGCAAACAAAACAAAGGGGAATACTTTCATCCCATGTCTTCTCTGAGTCATAACAGTGCGTCTGTAACATAGCTGTAAGAGTCTGATGAAAGCGCTCCAGAGCTCACTGGCTCTCAGGGTGATATGGGCTGGAATTCACATGTTTGATCCCAAGACACTCTAATGCTTAGGCAAAGGTTTTTGACTTAAAGTTCTTTCCCTGATCAGATTTATTTCTGTTGGGAGACCAAACACTGTAAAAAATTTCACCAATGCTTTGGTAATCACTGGGGCTGTAATCTTTCTTAAAGGGATGGCCTTAGGAAACCTAGTAGCAGCACACATTATGGTTAACAGGAATTGGTTCCCCATCTTTGTTTTTGGCAATGGCCCTACACAATCTATTATTACCCTTTCGAATGGCTCTCCTATTGCAGGGATGGGATGAAGTGGAGTGGAGCAGGTCGTATCACCTGATTTGGTTTTCCTGCCACTTGACACTCATGGCATGTTTTACTAAACCTAACAACATCTGCCTTGAGGCCAGGCCAAAATAAATGCCTCAGGATTCTGATATAGGTCTTGTTAACCCCCAAGTGTCCAGACCAAGGGGGGTTATGGTTCAAGGACAGAACCTTGTTACTGTAATCTGTGGGCACTACAACCTGATACACATCCCCGCTTCCGGTTTTCAGCCCATCTGACCCTCGTCGCATCAGCATATTATTGTCAAGGAAGTAAGCAGTTATTTTTCTCTTAGACTCCTCCTTCAAGACAACAGAAGACAAACACCTAGAAAGGGTTAAGTCATTTCTTTGAGCCATGATAAAGTCTTTACGAGCAGCAGGATTCGGATCGGCAATGCTGGTGAGAAGAAACACAACTTGTTTCACTTCCTTTGTGCGCTCCTCTCCATCAGACAGCTTATCTGTGGCAAGAAATGAGTCAGACAGATCAATTTCATCCTTCTTGGATTGGGCCCTGGTCACAACACATGATGGAAAAAGATCAACATCTATCAACTTATCTGGCACATTATCCATGTTAGGGCTGTCGATTAACTCAGGGACTGGCGTCCCTGGAGTGCCTTTAAAGTAATCTTTGACGTTGCTAGAAGCACACCACTTGTCAAAGAAATTTCCCTTTTCACGTGCAAACTCAACAAAAGTCTACTCACTGGACTTTGTGTAGTTCCTATACCTCTGCCTGTATGCCTCAGGTACCAGTTCATATGCACGTAGTATAGCTTCTTTGAGGACACTGTAATCCAAGCTTTCCTGTGAAGACAAAGCAGACACAACTTCTTGGGCCTTTCCAACCAATTTGCAATGGAGCAAAATAGGCCACATGTCTTTTGGCCAGTTTAGGGCACTAGCAATCCTTTGAAATGCATTGAAATACGAGTCAACTTCTGACTCCCTGAATGCTGGTACAAGTGCAATATTTTTACTGACATCAAAACCGTGCTTTGTTGAAAGATCCCCTGATTTTTCAGATAGAGAGGGTTGACAATGTCGTGAAGAAATTTTCATGGCTTCAAGTTCTAACTGACGGAGCCTAATCTCTTTTTCGGCTTCAATTTCTAATTTCTTCACCTGGAGTCATAGATCATACTCTGCTTTTCTCACCCTCTCCTTCTCTTCTGCTTCCAAATGGAGTCAAGTCAGCCGTACTTTAAGTTTGGCACCGGAACCAGAAACGTCTGGAGAGGATGGATAAAAGCGAGGCAAAGTGACAGGCATTGCAGGAACACCCTCTGGGGGATGAATGGGTGTGATATGGTCCTTCACATCTGAAACAGAAACACCAGGAGAAACAGCATAAACACCATAACAGCTTGGTCGGCATACATAGGCTCTCCCAGAACACCCATCTGAATCAACTTCCCCACCACATGGTCTTTAATTTCTCTTTTCAGGCTTTGCTTAGAAACACTAATGCCAAAATGAGCAGCAATAAGCAAAACATCATCCTTGCGACATAAGTCAATTTTGAGATGGCTAGGGTGATCCACAAAGTCTTGTAACTCAAACATTGTGTGAAAACAAATATAAATATCAAACACAGGTTAAGGAGATATCCCAGACGAGCCCCCAATTATGTTACGTGTGTATATATATATATATATATATATATATATATATATATATATATATATATATATATATATGAACTGGTTTACACTTCAGCAGCAGTGATCCTTGAGATGCTTGGCTATAAGAGCAACCATGGAAGAAAACAATACCCACCATGGAAGCAACGGTTAGAGGCCAAAATCAAGGCAACTCGGAAGGATGTGAGTAAGCTGACAGAGGCTCAAAGAGGTACAATGAGAAAGCAAGTACCGAAGAGATACAGCCAGATGCCCATACCTGAAGCCCTGAAAACTGCCAAACAAAGGCTCCTAGCCTTGAGCAGCCGCCTAAAGAGATACACAAGAGACAATGAAGCCAGACGAATAAACAGGCTGTTCGCAACTCAACCAGCGAAAGTGTACGCTCAGTGGCAGGGTCAAAACAGCCGAGCAGACCCACCAAGGCTAGAAACTGAACAGTACTGGAAAAGTATATGGGCGAAAGAGACAGCACATACCCAGGCCCCCCCCCATACCCATACACAATGCCCAGTGGCTGGTCTCTCTGAGAAAAGAACACAGCAACCTCCCTGAACAGAATCCAGTAACCATCACAGTGGCAGACATCCAAGAAAGAGTCTCAGGTATGAAGAACTGGACAGCACCGGGTCCTGACATGATACATGCCTACTGGCTAAAGAAGCTTACCACACTCCACAAGCGCCTGGCAGCACAAATGAACCAGCTGCTAAGAGATGGGACTCACCCCGAATGGCTAACGGAAGGGCGAACGATCCCGATCTAGAAGGATCCTTCAAAGGGTGCAGTCCCATCCAACTACCGACCAATAACCTGTCTCTCCACAACATGGAAGCTCATGTCAGGCATCATTGCAACCAAGATAAATAGGCACATGGACCAATACATGAGCAACACACAGAAGGGCATTGGTAGAGACTCCAGGGGAGCCAAACACCAACTCCTGGTTGACAGAACAGTCGCCCAAGACTGCAAGTCACGACACACCAACCTGTGCACAGCCTGGATTGATTACAAGAAAGCCTATGACTCAATGCCACACACTTGGAATCACTGAATGCTTGGAGCTGTACAACATCAACAGGACTCTAAGAGCCTTCATAGGAAACTCAATGAAGCTGTGGAAAACTACCCTTGAAGCCAATGGGAAGCCACTTGCACAAGTGTCCATCAAATGTGGGATATCCCAAGGTGTTGCTCTGTCCCCACTGCTGTTCTGCATAGGTCTGAACCCCCTCAGCCAAATAATCAACAGGACTGGCTATGGATACCGACTCAGAAATGGGGCCAACATCAGTCACCTCCTCTACATGGATGACATCAAGCTATATGCTAAGAGCGAGCATGACATTGACTCCCTGATCCACACCACCAGGATCTACAGTACTGACATTGGGATGTCATTCGGGCTCGAGAAATGCAGCCGGACGGTGACAAAGAGAGGCAAGGTAGTCCACACAGGAGGGGTCTCACTCCCAGAAGGAACAATAGTAGACATTGAGGACAGTTACAAGTACCTCGGAATCCCACAGGCAAATGGCAACCTGGAGCAGGCAACAAGGAAAGCTGCAACAGCTAAATACCTCCAACGGGTGAGGCAAGTCCTGAGAAGCCAGCTCAATGGCAAAAATAAGGCCCGGGCAATAAACTGCTACGCACTGCCAGTTATCATATACCCTGCAGGAATAATAAGATGGCCAAAGGAAGAGATACAGACCACGGTTGTTAAAACACGAAAGCTCCTTACCATGCATGGAGGGTTCCATCCCAAATCCAGCACCCTGAGACTGTATGCTAGGCGCAAGGAAGGAGGCCGAGGACTAGTGAGCGTAGAAGCCACTATCCAGGATGAAACATCCAAGATGCATGAGTACATCAAGCTCAAGGCCCCAACTGACAGTGTGCTCAGTGAATGTCTCAGGCAATGGAGAGCAGAGGATACAGTGCTGGAAGACAGATCCTCATGGGAGGACAAACCCCTGCATGGGATGTACCACCGGACCATAACTGAAGTGGCTGATATCAAGAAGTCCTACCAATGGCTAGAAAGGGCTGGCCTACAAGACAGCACTGAAGCACTCATCCTGGCAGCTCAGGAACAAGCCCTGAGCACCAGAGCGATAGAGGCTCAGATCTACCACACCAGACAAGACCCAAGGTGTAGATCTACCACACCAGACAAGACCCAAGGTGTAGATCTACCACACCAGACAAGACCCAAGGTGTAGATCTACCACACCAGCAGAGTGTAAGATGCTGGCAGGTAAAGCACACACGGAGCGCCACAATCAAGTGGCTGGAATAATATACAGCAACATGTGTGCAGAATATGGACTGGAAACCCCAAGGTCAAAATGGGAAACACCCCCGAAGGTGGTAGAGAATGTGAGGGCAAAGATCCTGTGGGACTTCCAGATCCAGACTGATAGGATGGTAATGGAGAACCAACCAGACATCGTAGTGGTGGATAAGGAACAGAGGAAAGCCGTTGTGGTGGATGTGGCAGTGCCAAGAGATGGGAACATCAGGAAGAAGGAACATGAGAAACTGGAGAAATACCAGGGACTCAGAGAAGAACTGGAGAAAGCCTGGAAAGTGAAGGTGACAGTGGTGCCTGTGGTAATTGGAGCACTCGGGGCAGTAACCCCCAAGCTGGAGGAGTGGCTACAACAGATACCTGGAAAGACCTCAGACCTCTCAGTCCAGAAAAGAACAGGAACAGATAAGATACTGCAGGACCCTCAAGCTCCCAGGCCTCTGGTAGAGGACCCCAGCTTGGAGGAGAAACCACCCACGGAGGGTGAGAGGGGCAAGTTTTATTTATACATATATATATATATATATACATACACATACATATATATATATACATATATATATATATACATACATATATATACATACATACATACATATACATACATACATATATATACATACATACATATATATATATATACATACATATATATACATACATACATATATATACATACATACATATACATACATACATATATATATATATATATATATATATATTGAGTGTACTAAAGTGCACGCAACATAAATACACACAATGTAGAACTTTTAAGGATTTTATTGAACGAGGAGGAGGGGGAGGTAGGGACTAAGGTTGGGCCAAATGAATGAAATACATATAACAAAACCAAGCCTAGCTATCAAAGCTCTAAAACTAAAACAAGAAAACAAAAGTCTCACTGTCTTATCTAGAAAGTGGTGATAAAACATACAAGGGGTGGCACCAACCAACGTACCTAGTGTGTCTAACAGAAAACAAGTGACGTGAGGTGTACAGGGTACCCTGTCTTACCTGTCCACAAACCTCCAACATAAAGAGCAGTTCAAATTCATCTGGGTCTGTGATCCAGAAGGAGCTCTGCCCTCAAGTGATTCAAAAGAGCTTATATGCAGACCTGGTGGCTGGCTCTGGAGCCTGATTGTGCAGCTCACCAGGTCTCCACCAGGTGTCTTCACTCAGCACTTGAGGTACATGCAGAGGAAAGTAACAAAAGAAAGACAATGAAAAACCCCTGCATGTAATACTGCTAAGAGATTGCAGCTTTGCTTGCTTACCGTCACAATTACATCATCTCTGAACGTCATCTTAAACAAGTTTTAAAGTCATGTGGTTTGTATTAAAAAAGGGTCCAAATAATATTTGGCATTTGGATTCTAACGACAAAATAAAGCCATATGTTATTTGTATTAATGGCTGTTTGTAACTGGTGGGAAAAAAACAAACAAAGAAACAATAGAATATAAACAAAGAAATCTAACTGGTGCACACCGTTAGTTTTTTTTTTGTCCCCCAATTTTTTTTTCTTCAATGACCCTTTAGGGGCTCCGTACAATTGTGCAAGCAGTTAAAGAATTACAATAATTCAAATTTTTTAATTTTTCCTGTCATCAGCGACAGCTCCGGTGTTAAAGGGAAAGAGAATCTAGGAAACCGTCTACATTTAGACGGGGGCCATTCCTGCCACAGTACAAAAACCTCCAGTCAGTAAGTGGGCCCATTGAGTTGCGTTTCTTATTTTTTCTGCCCACAGAAACTGGTTCTTCGTGACACTTGAGAAAAACAGGATGACTTTAGGGGATAATGGGACCTCCCCATGGGGGTCACAGGATCTCATCTACTGTTGGCAGAGGCAAAGTACACCCTGTGTGGCAAAATAAATGTAATATTTGTTGAAAGTGGATTTTTCTTGCTTTTTTTTCTTATTTTTTTTTTGTTAAAAGATACAATTTTAGTTGTACTTACACCATTTTTATAGATACTAACCTAATACATAGTCTCTGCGGCGAGTGTGTGTGTGTGTTTGTGTGTGTGTGTGTGTGTGGGCGGGGCATTTTCTTTTTCCAAGGGGGGGCCTTGCAAAAAATAATTGAGAAGCACTGTTCTACAGTGTCCCTGGGTGTGCAGGTGTGAGTGTGTGGGAGAGATTGTGTTGCTTTGTAACAGACTGGCAAACTGTTGAGGGTTTATCCTGCCTTCATCCAACAGTAGCCAGTTATACTCAGAAATGCAGTTTTAAGCTTAAGTTTAGTTATATACACTATATTACCAAAATAATTTGCTCACCTACTTTGACTCGCATATGAAATTAAGTGCAATACCATTCGTAACCCAAAGAGCTCAACATGATGTTGGTCCATCTGTTGCTGCTAATGAACACTCATGTTGGTGGAGAAGGCCTGGCTCTCAGTCTCTGCTCTAATTCATCCCAAAGGTGTTCTATGGGGTTCAGGTCAGGACTCAGTCCAGTTCATCACACCAGACTCTGTCCTCCATGTCTTCATGGACCTTGCGTTGGTCACTGGAGCTCAGTCATGTTCTGCTCCAAACTGTTCCCACCAGGTTGGGAGCATGGAATTGTCCAAAATGTTTGGTTTCCTGAAGCATTCAGAGTTCCTTTCACTGGAACTAAGGGGCCAAACTGTTGGAATAATGTATATATAATGTATATATAATTAAGGAATATTTGCCTTTATTCATTACCTAGTATATAGGTGATATAATCATGTTTGCAGAAGTGTGTGTCCGACTCTGTTTCACAGGAAGGTGGAGGTGAAACCCTTGGGGGAAACCCCCTATCTTTGCGTCTTCCCAGCATCCTCCAGAACTTGTGTGTTAGCTGTGTCTAGAATGAATCCAAGGATGCTCTGTGTTAGTTTATCCGTGAGAAAAGGCTTTGCAGGTCTGAAGATGATGTGGGAAAGTTGTGAAAAGATAGACATGTCACAATGAATGTTTTCCAATCGTGCTGCAGCGGTGCTTTTCTCTTTATCCCTCCCTTTAGAGCACAGCGCATGTGTAACTTGGGGAAAACCCAACCAACTTAATAAAGGAGGGAGCGACAGAATATGCGCCAGAGTGGAATGAGATTGTTACTGGGTATTATTTCTGCTCGCTCGCGTTGAAAATGGTACCTTGGTGTGTTGTCTTTCTTTCCTTATGTTGTTACTCTGATGTCGGAGGTTGTTTTAACCCTGAAAAAACAAGCCCACATCAGAATTCCTCCTCTATTCAATCTCACACTCAGCTCATTGCAGTCCCAAATGTACTTTTCTCCTGCAACCTCCAAACCCAGACTCGTCCATCAGAGTTCCAGATGGAAAAGTGTGATCCATCTCTCCAGAGAAGGCGTCTCCACTGCTCTGGAGTCCAGTGGCGGTGTGCTTTACACCGCTGTATCGACGCTTTGCATTCACTTGGTGATGTGTGGATGGATGCAGCTGCTCCGCCATTGAAACCCATTCCATGAAGATCTCTGCGTGCTGACTTGGACTAATCTGAAGGTCACATGACCTCTGCAGCAACTGACTGCAGAAAATCAGTGACCTCTTTGACCTTCAGCATCCTCTGACCCCTCCCCATCAGTTTACGTGGTCGACCACTTGGAGGCTGAGCTGCTGTTGTTCCCAAACTCTTCCACGTTGTTCTGATAGAGCTGACTGTGGAAGGTTTAGGAGGACATTTCCACTGGATCTGTTGTCCAGGTGGCGTCCTATGACAGTTCCACGCTGGAGATCACTGAGAGCAGATCATTCTGTCACAAATGTACGTAGAAACAGTCTGCATGTCTGACTGATGATTTATTACACCAGTGGTTATTAGGACACCTGATTCTGATCATTGGGACGGGTGAGGGAATACTTTAGGTAATTTTGTATACATTTGCTATTATAAAAAAAAGAGCACAAGAACATGTCAGAAACACCAGAAACACTTTTTTTTGGAGTTGGTCTTTAAATAATGCGGTAAAACATATTTTAAAAAGTTTTTCATCTTCCAGGCTTCTTTTGTTTTTTGTTTTATTTTCTTGTACATTTTGGAAATATTTTTTCTGCAATTCTCATCAGACCTCTAGATGTGATTCTTTCCAGATAAGTCAAAGGAGGAACATCAGATGAAGGCTCGTGTTTCAAATTCTACATGAACAGTCAGTTGTCTTTCATAGTATTTGTACAACCATGTGTGTGTTTCTCTACTGTGATGTTTATTTAAAGTCCTCTGTTGTTATTTTCTGCATTTCTTCAAAATGTAACATGATCATCAGGATGTGCCTAAAGGAAACCAGCAAACCAGGATTTGGTTGTTTTTATAATTCTGCATGACTTTCTTTGGAAGGAGTGAGAAGTAAACAGATTGACAAGTGGGTGCATCTATGTACACAGGGTGGTGACCTGCGTGATGCTTTGCATATATAAGTCCATCGGTGGGGCTCTCTGTACGTTTGGGGTTTGAGCTGCGAGGTTGCAGCACGAACATCTGGAAACATGACGTCACGGCGTCGCATGCTGGCAGTCTGCTTGTTCTTTGTCTCAGGTAACAGAAATGCATTAAAACTCTTACTTTGAAATTGTATACATCTATTATTGTAGTTCATTTGGTATGATTTACCATAAAATGCTGTTTTTTTATAATTGTGATGCTGTTATTCAAAGGCCTTTTCATTTTTTGATGTACCCAGTTGAGACATATTTTAAACTCTAACCCTAATCTAGTGTCATATATGTAATAATGACTTTTCTATAATGTTACTCATTTAAACGTGTTTATCCATAAAGGTAACAACTGTCTTTGTTTTCCTTTTTTAGTATTTGGAACAGGGGAGTCTGTGGGAGCCACTCCTCCTAAAAAATGTAAGTATGGGAAAATACTCTCATTATCACATATCTCATAGTAACGCATAAATGCAAAGAAAGTACCATGGAAGTACCCAGTTGATGCAACAAAAGTACCATGTTAATGTCACTAAAATACCCTTATAGTACTGTATTGTAAAATGAGGTGCTACCGTTGAGATTCATTTTCGTGACCAATTCCTGTTTCCTAATAATATTTTAAGTTCATGAAAAATCTTTGAACATTTGCAAAAGTCCAACTGGTCCCCCTTTTAATGTGTTTTGTTTTTATAGGGGTTTATTGATAATTTTAACAAGGTTTACATCAATATTTTTGGGTTGACGATATGATTTCAGTTGATTTTGGTTGATCTGGTCTGAACCGATTCACTGATCTAAACTGATCCAGAGGATCTTCAGCCAAACATTCAAGCAGTGGGACTCAGAGAGAAACGGAACTGCAGCTGAACTTTTCCAGATTCCTTGAATGTCTTGAAGGTCGTTTTTAGTTTATTGTTAAATAATCCTACCGTGCCTCAATCCATTTGATATTTTCAAACATCGATTTTAATCAATGTATTTCATTTTGAAACATTTTCATAAATGTCAATTTGTTTGACAACTTGCAGATCGATCTGGTTGATCGTAGCAATATAAATCGATTCATCGATTAATTGTTACTCATCTAGTTTTGGATAGAAGTACATCGTCTCTACTGTGTTTTCTTAAACTTAACAGATTATTCAAATATGAATAATAGTAGGGATGATGGAACACACATAGGAAAAAAGTGCATTAACATCAGATGATGTGGTAGTTCATTACCAGCTATACAGAAATTGGGGGATTCCAGCTGCTGCCCTGTTTTAACTGTTCATCTTTGTTTTATCTGCTACATTTCTGAGCGAGGAAAGATACTTACATCCTGTTTACTCTGTGATCAGACACCTGCAAGACCTTTGGCAGTGGAGTTTTCCAGAACTTCAATGACACCACTTACTACATGCGTTCCTCCTGCCGCTACTACCTGACCCGCTTCACTCACAACAACTTTGAATGCAGCATCATCATACAGCGGGACAAAGACTCTTTGTTAATGTCTCGAGTTGAGATTTTAATCAACGGACTTACAACAGTTCTGGAGGCCAAGGGCATCACGGTGAAATCTGAAAGGTTTGATATCCCTGCCTAAACCTGCTGTGTTTACACATTTCTTTCATCACTAACAAATTTCATTGATACACCTAATACATAAATATATATTTATATATTGAACATAAAGATACTTTAATAATCTACACATGAAAAGCTGAATGGAATCCTTGATTGTTTTTAGTAGCTTTTATTGCTTTACTTAAAGGTTATAATGGGGTTTTACCTAAAGACCCACTCCAATGAAAATTGTGTCTTTTGGTGTTTTTTTTTACTATGTTCCTTGTGTCATTTTTTGATGACAGAGGAGAAAATAAATTAAGCTTCAAATTGCTTTTCTGAGATTGTTTGTTTATCAAATCGGGAATCAGGAGTAGGCAAAAAAAGTCGCTCCCTGTTCCGTTCCATTCTGATGCGTCTAGATCCATGTTGGAACTAGACTAGGTTGGGGTTGTGAGGGCTATAAGCTAGCAGAAGAGCGTGTAGACAGAAGGATGTTGGGGAGTGGGGCTGGTCCACTCCAAGTCAATGGTCCCACCCACAACTCAGAGACAAATCTCTAATGAACTCCTCCTGCTCTGCAGAAACTGTCCTAGAAATGGATGCAGGTTTTTCTGATTTTGTCAAAGAACGTCGCTTTTACAATAGATGAAAAGATGGTTGGAGTGGGGCTTAAATCAAAAGAAATCAAAGGGTTAAAGCTATGTCATGCTGCAATCAGCAGAGAAAACCTTATTTTACTCATTTAGACAGTTGATGAAGAAGTCTGAAGATTTGAGATCACTTAACCAGGAAATTCTCTTTCTGCAGTATTTCTCTGCCTTATGACCAAACGTATCTGCAAATATTCTATTACGGTGTCTACAAAAGACTGACGAGCAAATTGATTCCTCTCACTGTCACCTGGAACAACGTAACTGGAGGAATTGAGACTCTCTGGGTATGAAGTTCCAGAGGCTGCACCTATCAAAATAAAAGCACCAACAGATGTGAATTACATGTAAATGTATTTCTCTCTATTTCTCTACTTTAAGGTGGAGTTGGAACAAGAACTTAAACCTGACCAAACAGGACTGTGCAGCAATAATGGAAGCCAAGGTATTTAAGACATAAAGAAAAACGGCTTAAAATAATGACCTATCTTTGAAAGAAGTTTTATGAAATTTGATCCTAATTTCATTCAATGTTTGAAAGTTTAGGAGTCATTGTATGAAACAAAACAAACCCTTCTGAGATCTAAAAAAACTGCTTTTGGACAAACTTACAGACTTTTTAGGTTTGGTTTGCTTTGAGTTAATTATGATATTATTTATATTCAATATAACTTACCTTGTTAATTCATAAAATAAAAACAGAACATTGAGCTTTAATACAATTTCAAAACATACATGACTTTTACAAACTAATTGTATTAGTATATAAAGAAACTTCAATTGTTGAAAAAAGAAAAAAAAATCTAATTTCTACAAAAGAAACATCTAATTAAGAAACAAAATGCATTTCATTATTTGATTTAAGTATGGGTTAATGGCCGACGAAGTATGCATTATCACTTTTTAACGCACGCCCGCAACACCGCTGCAGTCAAGATTCAGCGATATAAATCAATATATATATAGGCTGATCTTTCCAATGGGTTGAATAAAGCATCAGTTCAGAGAAAGTTCTCCTCTTACCGATTGTTTCTGTCCAAATGATGAAAATAAAGGTTGTTTTAAAGAAGCCGGCGCAGTGATACAAAACATTTAAGCTAGCTGACCGGAATATTTTCAACGTGCGGTTATTTCTGTGCATTATCACTTTCTAATGTACACCCAGTAGCCAATCAGAATCGAGTATTCACATGGACCATGGTATAATAGCAGATAATGTATATTTGATTTGGAAATAGTTTACTTCAAGCAAACAACAAAAATATCTATCTAGAGATTTTTGAAAAATTTTAGTCATAGAACTGATTGGAAAATACGCATACATAAATAATTCAATTGTTACTCTTAATCATATTAGCTCCTATTCATACAGTAGGTTTGTCAAAAGTAGTTCAATATATAAAGTTTTTTAATAAATAGAAAAAGGAAGAGCAATTTTCTCAAGGTCTTTCTGATATATTTCATTTCATTTCATTTATTGATTTGTTCCTTTCAGTAAAATTATTGATTGTCATATATTTTTACATGTTTGTTGTACACTATTGAACATTTTCATGATTGAAAGGAGCAGAATTGATTATTATAATTGTCTGCTCCCTTTTAAACATTAAATCATATTTACATCTCTCACACCATCACCGGTGCTCACATTTCACCAAATGCAGTTCAAATAAACAGGAAATACATTCCATTCATTTAGTACTTACATTCCAAACATTCCATTCAGCAGTCAGGTTTTTACGATCTAATTTGTTTAGCTCTATACATCCGTTTAAATTGAAGAATATCTTGACAACTTTTTAACTGATTCTCCTGAATTCCACATTTTTACCCCGACTATAGACAAACACTTTAGCTTTAGTTGTTCCAGCAATCTGTTGTTTGAAATCAAATTTCCTATGATTTTCATCTCCTGTGGTAAAATTCAAAAGCTTTTGTAAGTTTTCAGGTAAATCTCTGTTTCTGGCTCTAAACATAACTAAAAAGGTCTGCAATCCAATTACATTTTTAAGCTTTGATAAACCTGACTTAATGAAAAGTTTAATTGTGTGATCTCTAAATTTAGCTTTATGAATAACTTAAATAGCCCTCTTCTGTCATAGAATTAAGGGCCTTATATTAGTTTCATATATTTCCCCTCACTTCAATACAATATATGTAAAATAAGGTGAAACCAAAGAGCAATATAACGTGCATAAAATCACATGGTAAAATACATTTGAATTTGTTTGACTCTTGGCTACTTTATTTTTTACATTAAATATATGAGATTTCCATGTTAATTTGTTGTCCAACATAATCCCTAAACATGTAAATTCAGACACCGGTTCTATGTTTCTGTTGTCAAAGAACAAAGTCACTTCTATTTTTTATTATTACCAAACACCATAAACTTTGTTTTTGTTAGATTCAAAGATAGTTTATTATAATCGAACCACATTTTGAGTTTTATCATTTCCATTTCAATACTTTTAGCTAAAGGTTTTCAGATTATCCCCAGAACAGAAAAAGTTAGTGTCATGGAGACGTGCCTTGTATGGGACACGGACATTTCAGCCAATTGATTGACAGCTCAATGTCCAGACAGCTTGGCTCCCGTTTTGCCCTCTGCAAGCGATGTACTTTCTTGGCGTTACAAAGGTTTTTCTACACATTCTTACAGCATTGGAAAACATTACTAATATTTGTGTCTGGTTTTTCCTCCTACATAAATCATATTAAAACCAAAAATATATTTTTCTCCCCCATCTTTTTACATTTTCAAAAATTTTTGAAAATGCTCCAGGGAGCCACTAGGGCAGCGCTAAAGAGCCGCATGTGGCTCCTGAGCCGCAGGTTGCCAACCCCCGATCTATGGTGTCAAAAAACGTCTTTAAATCCATGAAAACTCCTATTGCGTATTTCTTTTTGTGCATTGCTGTTGAAATTTTTTCAACTATTTTCATTATAGCCAAACCTGTAGACCTATTAGAACCAAACCCAAACTGATTCTCATTTAACATATATTAATTTCAAAACATGTAAATTGGGTGCACATTCACATCATTCTATACTTGTGATGAATTTGTTTTAAATGTTGATTGACAGTTTTGTCTTTAATTCTGTAAATCTAGGGGAGAATCTCCGTGTGTCTGCTGATGATGTTTGTGAAACTCCAGATGATTATAAAGGCAGCGATTTAGTAAGTTCATTCTTCTAACCAGTATTTTACTCATAAAATGTAAATATATTACAAACAACTTTTCTTGTACTTCAGTTTCTTTGTTTTGTGTAAATTGATCCTGAACTTAATTTTTTTCACAATATTAAAAGTATTTGAAGTATTGCAGTGTTTTTCCAGATCAAACCCTGGAGAATCCTGAACAGGTCTCACTTTTCTTCTGCACATTTTGTAATTGAAGTTTTAATTTATTCACTTAACTTCATTTGCAGGAGTGCAGTACATTTATATCAAAAGCTACGGATTGCCTTAAGACCAAATGGGATACATATCAAGATATCTGTTCAAAGAACAACCACAAAGCAAGCAAGGAGGTCAAATGCAGCTTTTTTAATGAGATCGCTCTGCAGTGTAGAAACAACACTTATTTCACTAAATCCAAACTGTGTGGTGGGTGATCTTTTAGAAATATATATTTTTAGTAGATTTATTGTAGTTAAAAGTTAAATACTTTTTGACTGTAATGTTAATTTGACTGTGTTTTTTTTATGTTAATTAGCTCTTTTGTATATTTAAATGTATATTATTGAAGCTTTCAGCAAACGACTTTTTCTTTGTGGGTCATGTAGAGAATCCTACCTGTCCCGGGGAACTGGAATTTAAAGAAAAGGGTTCTCCTTTTGCACCAAGCTGCTCCAACCCAAACCCGTCCTCCAGTGAGACGGTCCAAACCTGCGCCTGTAGAGACGGTAAGCAGTGACAAGCTGTAGAATTCATCATTTCAGCGTCAAATTTGGTATTTGACAATTCCAAATTCCAGTTTGTGAGTGTTTTTCCAAACTGTTTTGCAGGAAAAGTGCGTAATGATCGTGAAAATGCATCACAATGTGTGAGGAGCTCCGACTGCCCGTGTGTGTTTGCTGGGAAGACTTACAAACCTGGGACCAGCCGGAACACGAGGTGTCAGTCTTGGTAAGGGAACGGCACATTTGATTCTGTTTTTCAAAGTAAATATTTCTCTCCTTTTATAAACTTTTTTATGTTGAATTTCAAGTCTTAACAAAACTCTAGCTTTAATCATTCCAGTTTTGCTTTTAGATACATTATTTGTGCTCAAAGTGAGATGTGGAAACAAGCTGCTATCCCAACATCCATGGACTTAGATTCATATACTGAATATCAAATCTGAAACTATCCAGTCTTTTGAAAATACAAAGAACTATTAAATATCCATCATGTTCATTTTAGCAAACTTGAGGTTTTCCATTACTTCAGCCTCAGCAGTTTAATGCAGTTTGTAACCAGAGCACACTGATGTGGCGTCACAGATGATCAGGTGTGGCGTGAGGAATATTCATTTCCACTGATCTAAAAACATTTCCCATCAGCAGATTATCATCTCTATGTTCATCAAAAAGGCCCAGATTTCACACCGAGTAGTTAAGCGACAGCTTTGTGGAGCTCTTCCATATAAATGCTCAGCATCTCTATTTATATTTAACTTTAAATTACATATTTAGCTAGTCAATGTAACATTTGTAAATACATTGATTAAAAGGTGAAAATATGCATTTAAAAATGAAATATTTTTTTGTCCTAAAACAGACTAAATAATCAAAGATATTGCTGGTAATATTTGACTCTGTCACTTCACAAACGCCGCCACATATGGTGCTCTGTCCAAATATTTGTCTCTCTTTTTTTACAAGTTGCAAACAAAGTTGACTGTTATTGAAAATTGAAGTGTAGAACTTTTGGGAGTTACAAGTACTGTAAATAAGCTAACATTGCTAATATGTAGTGGTGTTGGACTGTATTTTATTACGTCTTACTAACAAGGTTGGGACTTAGCATAGAGACAGTGTCAATTGTCTTAGAGGTATCACAATGTTTGTGTTTCAACAAATAGTTTCTTTCTACATTTTCATGAATATTTGGATATCTGAACATTGTCTGAGCTCATTACTTAACCCGTTCCAAAGTTTAATGCCACACACCGACAGAAACTTTTCTTTGTGGTTCTTATCAGGTGAATACCGACTCTGTATAGAAGTTGTTGGCGTAAAATCCAACAAGGTCATAAAGTTTTGAAAGTATGGATTAATCAAATAAATAGTTTGTAAGATCACGATATCCGGCTTTATGTAGAATTCTGACGGCTCGTATGTACTAAAATGTGAGCTCTTAGAACTATTCCCCCCAATTTCTATACAGTAGGTGAAATATGGTAATATTAAAGAACAGCACAATAAATATCTACTGTTGTATTCTAATATATGTTTAGATTTATTTATGATTGAAAATACTTCTTGAGACTTTAGTTTGTATGTGTCTGATGTGAGGCTTCCAACTTAGTTGGTCATCGATAAAACCCCTAAGAATTTGATTCTGTAACACTTTCAAATAAGACATTATTTATTTCAATTGAGAGCTCTTTATTGGCGTTGTAGTTACCAAAAATCATCACTTTGGTATTATCGAGGTTCAAAGATAATTTGTTGTAATCCATCCATAGTTTTATTTTGTTTCACTCTGTTTACCACATTGATAAGTTCCCTATGATTGTGTGTACAGTATAATATATTTGTGTCATCAGCAAATAATGAGTTTCATAAGCTTTGAAACAATAAATATATCATTTATATAAATATTGAATAGCAGTGGGCCCAGAATTGATCCTTGTGGGACGCCACAACTTATCTCTTTGGTTTCTGAAGTAAATTCATAAATCCTGACAAATTGTTTTCTTCCCGTTAAATAGCTTTTGACCCAAGTTAGCGCTAGTTCTCTTATCCCAGACACTTCCAGTTTGTCAAGTAGGATGTCATGATTGAGAGTCAAATGCTTTTTTTAAGTCAATGAAAATTCCAGCTGTATATTTATTTTAGTCCAGAGCATTTGTGATTTCCTTCACAGCATCAATGATAGCCAAGGAGGTAGATCTGTTTTCTCTAAAACCATATTGTTTTTCATTTATAATGTTATATTTATCAAAAAATAAAGCTAATTTATCATTGCATTTTTTTTTTTACTTTTTAAGAATTGTGGAAGAAGAGAAACAGGTTTATAGTTTGTAAATTGGTGTTTGTCTCCACTCTTATAGATGGGAATTACTTTGGCTATTTTCATTTGATTTGGGAATCTCCCAATTTGTAATGATAAGTTATGTAATGATCATAATGATAAGTAATGATAAGTTACATATGTATGTTAGAAGCTTAGATACACTATAACTGACCTTTTTCACCACCTTCATATCTATATCCTCGCAATCTTCGAAGTCTTTATTCTTGAATTGATTTACATTGATCTCAGCTCATGTTCATTCACATCACAGAGAAATATTGAGTTTGGGATCCTTTCTTTGGTGGATTATTGTCTTTGCTGGTTGTGCATTTTGGAATTTCTGCTCTCAACTCTGGACCCACGTTTACAAAATAGTTATTGAGGCAGTTTGCTGCTTCATTGATGTTCTAGCGTTTACCCTTCTCATCTGTAAAGTAATACACTGTTTTACTGTACCGTGTTATTTCAGTCAGTTTACTTTTACTTATATCTTTGTTCAGTTTCTCTTGTCCTCTGTTTTAAGAATTTTTTATAGAGGTTATTTTTCTGATTACAGGCATTTTGTAGACCGGTGGTTAACCAAGGGCATTGGCATTGCAAATTTGTTCTTGAATTTATAAATTGGACAGTCCTTTTTGTAAAGTGACCTAAATATTTATAAAAAAAAACATTTAGAAGCGATGTCCACATCTTTCTGTCTGTACACAGAGTTCCAGTTTTGTCTGGATAAGCCATTATTAACAGAATGGATCGTTTTTTCATTTCTTAACCTTTTGTTGACTGGTTCTTTTGTCTTCACATTGATGTCAAATAGTGCAAAAACTGGTAAATGATCAGTTATAATAATGGATTGGATTTTTCTGCGCTTTTCCAGACACTTACATTGTGTCCATTATTCATTCATTCCTCATTCATCACCGAAACATTCATACACATTCACACACCAGTGGAGCCACACAGGGTGAAGTGTCTTGCCCAAGGACACAACGACATTTGGCTGGTGGGAGCGGGGAATTGAACCGCCAACCCTTCGATCATTGGACGACCCGCTCAACCACCTGAGCCACTGTCGCCCCAGTTATGTCACATATTACTAGTCCACTCATATGAGTGTATTCTATATTATTTGTAAATATGTTATCAATCAGAGTAGCACTTTGAGCAGTGATTCTGCTGGGTCTTGTTTTGGTTGGATATAAACTCTGCTGATAAAGTCGTTGGTGGCTTTACGTTTGCTGGGGTTCATCAGATCCATATTGAATTCTCCACAGATATATAATATTTTGCTCTTTAGAGAGGTAAACATCTTTTCCCTTCTAAGCTTGACCCTGGTGACCTATAAACAGCTTATGATGACATTTTTCCCTGAGTCTTTACATATTTCAATTGTAAAACATTCCAGTATTCCATCCACTGCAACAATTTATCAATTACCATAAACTTTGTATTTTTTTTCACATATACTGTGACTCCTCCACCTTTTGTGTTTACTCTTTCACATATTGAAGTTCATAGTTTTCCAATTCAAAGTCAGCGTCCTTGTCGCAGCTGAACCAAGTTTCAGATGGTTATTCAATTCAATTCTATTCAATTCAATTCAATTTTATTTGTATAGCCCAAAATCACAACAACAGTCGTCTCGATGGGCTTTGAAGTAAGACAAGAACTCAAAAGGATCATGAATACAAAGAGTCAATAGGAAAATACTAAAATGAACTAACAAACTGACTAAGCTATACTGGCATCCCTGCCCTTAGACCCCCCTTGGCGTTATGATATCAAAGGAATGCTCCATATTCTCTAGATAGTCTTTGATGTCTTCAAAGCTGGTATACATGCTTCTGCTGTTAAAGTGAATGATTGACAGTTTTTCTTCTGGGTTGACAGAGTTTTTAAAGTAATCTATGCTGTAATATTTGCAGTTCATATTGACAGTGGAAAAGAATTGATCAGGGTCGATGTCTTGAAGGTTTTTGTTATTATCACTGAATATTTTAAGGTCAGTTTGGTCACCATTCAGATCTCTCTGAGAGTTGTGACTGCAGGTGACTGTTGAAGAAAAAGTGTTGTTGTTTTTAGAAGCCATGGATAGTAGAGTTAATCTCCTCATCTTGTAAGATGATGAGGAGATGCGTGGCGTCTTCTCTGAGAACTGGAAGAAGAAAAAATCTTGACAGATGCTATACAAATAAAGCTTATTATTATTATTATCATCATTATCATTTCAGTCAATCCTACCTGATCGCCAGCATTCTTTGTAGTTGCACGATGTGCTTTATGGAGGATTTGTCCCCTCAAGCAACGTTTGCAACACCCTCATCAACAAGTCTTTAATTCAATTCAATTCAATTTTATTTGTATAGCCCAAATGGGCTTTGTATCGGTAATTTAGAGGGGAAACATAAAATCAAAAGGATCATGAATACATAGAATTGAATAGGAAATGAACTAAAAAACTGACTAAACTAAACTGGGCATCCCTGCCCTTAGACCCCCCTTCGCGGTAAGGAAAAACTCCTAAAAAAACGGATTCCGTAAAAAATGAAGAAACCTCAGGGGTGCCCACATGAAGGAGGGATCCTCCCCCAGGATGGACAGGCGATTTACCAGAACTCTTAGAGAAGAATTAACTTATCTAACTCTACATCTACATATTTAAAGTCCAGCAGATGAGCTTCATCCAGCCGGGGTTGGGGGGACAGTCAGGGGCGCGAGTCGAGCCGGAGACAGGAACCACAGCCAGGTGTAGGAGCAGGAGCAGAGACGAGGTACACAGTCAGGAACAGGAGCACGGATGGGCCAACTGGAGTCTGGAAGCACTCCCACTCCCCAGAGGGGAGAGGGAAAAAGGGGACAATACATGAATCGTACTGCACCAAACAGAGGCATGGATAACTAAATGATAAATGATGATCACAGATAGAGAAGAGAGGAAGTGTAGAGGTAGATGAGAAAAGAAAAGTATTGGAAAAGGACAGAAAAGAGGACAGAGCCCCAGAGCACCATAGTTACCCCAGCTTCAACTTCTAGCAGCCTAAAAACAAATAGTTATTGTTATTAATTTTAATGTAAACACATTAACATTAAGTTAAATCATCTCTGAATACTAACTAGTCTGACAATAATCCTGTCCAAAGAGGAATGTTTTCAGTCTAACTTTGAATGTAGAAACTGAATCTGCCTCTCTTCCATGAGCTGGGAGTTTATTCCATAAGACAGGGGCTTGGTGGCTAAACGCTCTACCTCCAACTGTACTTTTACTAATTCTAGGAATCACAAGCAGTCCTGCATTTAGTGGGTGAAGTGTTCTGATTGGACGGTAAGGGACTATGAGGTCATTAATATAGGACGGGGCCATTCCATGTAAGGCCTTATAGGTTAACAGGAGGATCTGGAACTGGATTCTGGAATCAAGTTAAAAAAGTAGTCCCCTTTCTGAGGCCAGTAATAAGTCATTAGAGACTCTAACTCTAACTCCGTGCTGTGGTGAGCTGTAAATCCCGACTGAAAGTCTTCAAAGTGGCTGTTGTCCTGTAGGTGGCAGTAAAGGTGCTTAACTACAACTCTTTCTAGGATTTTAGAAATAAAGGGCAGGTTTGATATCGGTCTATAGTTGGCCAAGATGTTAGGATCCAAACTGGGCTTTTTCAGAAGAGGTTTAACAACTGCATATTTAAAAGACTGTGGCACGTAACCCGTTTCCAGAGAGGGATTTATCATTGTTAGTATGGGATCATTAATTAGGGGAAAAGTTTCTTTAAAGAGTCTAGTGGGAATTGGGTCTAACAGACACGTTGAGGATTTGGAGGACGTAACAATTGATGCCAATTCTAATTGATCCACAATAGTGAAGCAGTCTAATGTTACAGAGGTTTCTATGGATGCCTCCACTTCTACCGCTTCAGCCTGCTCTGGGCTGGTAGTAGGAATAACTTGATTTAACTTATGTCTAATATTTGAGATTTTACTATCAAAAAATATAAGAAAATCATCAGAGCTGAGAGAAACAGGAACATGTGGTTCTACTGAGCTCTGACTGTGAGTTAATTTAGCAATAGTGCTAAAAAGAAATCTGGGATTGTTTCCATTCTCTGATATTAAGGTTGAATAGTACTGGCTTCTAGCTCTACGCAGAGCTTTTTTATAATTTAATAGGCCATGTTTCCAGATATTCAGAGACTGCCATTCTCTTTCCAACTTACGGGTTACTTGTTTTTTTTCTTCAAACTTTTATTTTTCAATTTTTGTCAATAACCACATACACAACAAGACAGTACATAAAAAGGACAAAAAGTCAAGCCCACCCAGAGCGCACGGTAACTGCAATGTAGACAACCTGATCCGCGGTCTCTGTTTCCGCCAAATTAAACTGCTGAATCAGCCATTTAATTTTTTTAAGGTTTTGCAATTAAACAGGATGGGATTCATTTGTATTGTGTAAAGTAGACATGGGAGGGTAAACATCTTCAGGAGGGAGATGCGGCCTAGCCACAAAAGGGGAAGGAGGCTCCACCTCTCCAGATCTTGTTTTATTCTGTTGAATAATGGGTCAAAATGTATTCGAAACAACTGGTTAAATTTAGGAGTAATATGTATACCTAGATATATAAGGCCTGCAGGAGACCACTTAAATGGAAAAGGATTAGGGCAGTCAGGCTGTTCCTGCAAATTACCAAGGGGCATTGCCTCTGATTTGGATAAATTAATCTTGTATCCCGAGAAAGCAGCAAACCTTGTCATGATCTGACTAAAGCGAGGGACCAAATGAGAGGGGTTTCTCAGAAATAATAATACATCATCCGCATATAGTGTGATCTTATGTGATTTCCCCCCCAGATCCAGTCCTGTCATTAAAGGGTCTTGCCTGATATATTCTGCTAGTGGTTCTATTGCCAGTACAAACAGAAGAGGTGACAAGGGGCAGCCCTGTCTGCAACCCCTCTGGACCACAAAATTAGCTGACCTTAGGCCATTAGTTCTAACTGTAGCCAGTGGCTGAGTATATAAGTCCTTTATCCATTTAATAAAGCCATCACCCAAACCAAACTTCTGAAGTGTGAAAAAGAAGTGCAATCATTCAACTCAGTCAAAGGCTTTTTCCGCATCCAGGGATGTTACCAAACCGTCCAAAGCTTTTTGGTCAGAGAGTTGAATGATATTTAATAGCCTTCTAACATTATTATATGAGTTCCGACCCTTAATAAAGCCAGTTTGATCTTCCTTAACAATAAGTGGCAGAAAGTTCTCCAAGCAAATTTCTAGCACTTTTGAGAGGATTTTTAGATCAACATTCAACAGCGAAATTGGTCTATATGAGCCGCATTCCTCGGAGGGTTTGCCTTTTTTAAGGATAAGGGAAATATTATCTTCTCTTAACGAAGGGGGTAGAGTTCCGCACTCAAAGGAATGATTGAACATATTTAACATAGGCTCTATGAGAAGGTTTTGAAATTCTTTATAAAACTCGCTTCTGAGTCCATCGCTCCCCGGAGCTTTGCCTGTTTGGAGGTGATTAAAAGCCTGATGTAATTCAGGGGCTGAGATCTGGACATTTAATTTCAGTCTTGAATCCTGAGATATAGTTAGGTGGTTGATTTCAGAAAAGAAGGCCTCTATGAGGGTTTTGGCATTGTTGTGTGTTCTGACTTATATAGTTTAGTGTAAAAGCTTCTAAAGGTATCATTAATTAATTTAGGATCTGATAAACAGGTCCCCAACTCGCTCAGGATTTACTTAATCATCTGGGTTGCTCCTCGCTTTTTGTTAGGGTAGCTAAGTATTTTCCTGGTTTGTCTCCATATTCAAATAATTTTTGTCTAGCATATTCTAATTTTTCCCCTGCTCTCTTTGTTAAAAGGGAGTCTAGTGTAGCGCGAATAGCAACAGTTTCTTTTAGTTTAGCTGCTGTCGGTTTCTTTATGTATTCCATTTGTGATTCGCTTAATCTTTTTTCCAGTAGAGCAGGGGTCGGGAACCTTTGTGGCCAAGAGAGCCATAAACGCCACATATTTTTAAATATAATTTCCAAAGAGCCATACAATAATGTAGCGTCCCTTTCCCACACTGAGGCACGGAGACTTAACCTCTTTTAAGGTTCTTTATTCTGGTTACTGCAGGCCGCAACCAACACCGAACAACTAATTCAGCAACTCCTCAATCTCTCCCGCTGAGACGAGAGCGCTTCTCCCAACTTTATATTCCCTGCTCCCGCTCCAGTCTTCCCATTTCCCTTATTGGGCCCATAGCTGAACCCCATTGGTCCAAACTACCTAACAACAGGCTGAGCGACAGAACTGAGAGCCAATCAGATCTCTGCTTGATGCGTTCAATGAACTCCAGAACTTTTAACGCGGCCCAACAGCGGACCCAACTCAGTCCACTACAATATGTTTAAAACTAAATATACAAGTGAATGTGAGCATTTGATGTAATTTCAACATTTTTAAAGTACAATAAGTCTGTGGATTCTTTTCAAATTAAATCAAATCAGACTTTATTTATAAAGCACTTTTCATATAAAAATAAACCCCAAAGTGCTTTACATTAAAACACAACAAAATATAAAAACAAGCATTGACGATTGAAAAATAAATAAATAAATAAAAATAAAAAAAATAAATAGGCCCCCCCTCCCCGTACCTAGCCCCCCATTCTTTTCACACCTCCCACCCCCTAAATGATGGCAAAGGACAATGGGAAATAGGCTGAGCACAAAAACAGGATGCTGGAAACGCTGGTAATTGGAACCTCCCCCTCCGTAAACAGCCGCATAGACAGGCAAATGCAGCATCACAGGCGGGGACCGCTCCACCACAGCTAAGCGGTGATGCAGGTTCCCATCCAGAGCCACAGTGGCTGAACAGCAGCCGACCCAGAGGGAGGGGTTCCAGCTGAGGAAGCACTGGAAATAAAAATGAATAAAAATGAGAATAAAATTTTTAAAAAAGTAAACATATTGATTAAAAACAATAAAACATTGAAATAAGGTAAATTAAAATAGAGCGTTAAAAATCAGGTTCAAGTTCATAAAACAAGATAAAATGGATAGATAAATAAATAAAATAAAAAACCCATATAAATAAATAACTGAATGAATAAATAAAAATAGTAAGAAATGAGCTAAAAGCCAGGTTAAGAAGATGTGTCTTGAGCCTTTTCTTAAAAGCATTAACGCTCTCTGTGGCTCTCAGGTCCTCTGGCAGACTGTTCCATAAACGGGGGCCATAGTGCTGAAACGCAGCCTCTCCATAGGTTTTAGTTTTTACAGTTGGAATGGTTAACAGACCAGAGCCAGAGGATCTCATGGTCTATACTTTACTAAAAGATCTGATAAATAAGAAGGCGCAAGACCGTTAAGACATTTAAAAACTTTAAAAAGTATCTTCAAATCAATCCTGAAGCATATGGGGAGCCAATGTGATGTGACCCCGCCTCCTGGTCTTTGTAAGAACTCGTGCAGCAGAGTTCTGGAGAAGCTGAAGGTTCCTAATGTTGGTTTTTGGAAGACCAGCAAGCAGGGCGTTACAATAATCAACTTTACTCATGATAAAAGCATGCATTAGCATCTCCATATTAGCAAGAGAGTAGTGGGCGGACTCTAGCTAGATTTCTAAGATGGTAAATGGTAAATGGCGTATACTTATATAGCGCTTTCTACCTTCTTACGAAGGCCCAAAGCGCTTTACAGTCACAGTCCCATTCACCCATGCACAAACACATTCACACACACATTCACACACTGGCGGCGGCTCCGCTGGCGAACACTGGCGCCAACCTCCCACCAGAGGCAAGGTGGGGTTCAGTGTCTTGCCCAAGGACACTTCGACATATGGGCGTGCAAGGCGGGAATCGAACCTGCAATCTTACGATCATGAGTCGACCGCTCTACCGCTGCACCACGGCCGCCCCCATGATAAAAAGATGATAAAAACCAGTTTTAACCACCTATTTTATATGTGGCATGAAAGTCATCTTAGAGTCGAAAATAACACCCAGGTTTCTGACTGTTTCTGAGTGACTTAATGAAAGTTCCTGTAGCTTCAGAAACTGTTTCTCTCTCTTGGCTTCAGGACCGATAACTAAAATTGTAGTTTTTTTCCTGGTTGAGCTGCAGAAAATTATTTGCTATTCATAATTTCACATCTAAAATACAGTTAAAAAGTGCTTCTATTGGTCTTGTGTCATCAGGAGACATAGCTATGTAAAGCTGGGTATCATCAGCATAGCTATGAAAACTGATGTTGTGGGTTCTGATGACATTCCCCAGAGGAAGCATGTAAATGTTAAAAAGCAAGGGGCCAAGGATGGAACCTTGAGGCACACCACAATTAATTTCATGGACCCCAGAAAAATATGTGTCCATGCTAACCATAAAGCTTCTCTCCATGAGATACGACTCGAACCACTTAAGAACAGTCCCTGAAAGGCCAAGACTTTAAGTCTGTTTACGAGGATCAGGTGATCAACAGTATCAAATGCTGCGCTTAGATCTAACAGAACTAGTACTGAGATCTGACCTGAATCCAAGGCACACCTGACATCATTAAACATTTTTAACAAGGCTGTCTCTGTGCTGTGGTTCGTTCTAAAGCCAGACTGGTTTATCTCAAAAATATTGTTTTGTAAGAGAAACTCATTCAGCTGAATAAAAACAAGTGTTTCTAAAACCTTACTTAAAAATGGCAAGTTGGACACAGGTCTGTAGTTATTAAAAACTGAAGGGTCTAAATTAGGTTTCTTGAGTAACGGTTTCACCACTGCAGTCTTAAAGGCAGCAGGAAAAATACCCATCTGTAGAGAGGAGTTCATGATATTTAAAATCTCACTCTCAAAAGACCAGTAAAATTATTTAAAAAGTGAAGTAGGGATGGGGTCTAAAAAACAAGTTGTTGGATTAACTTGGGAGAAAACTCGACCAAGTGTTGCAGCTTCAACCAGGCCAAAACTCTCCAGTGCTTCCTCAGGTAAAATCAAGTCATGTTTTTAATAACATGGTTATGCTGTTGCTAATAATGATGAGTAAATCTCGTGGTGGTTTTGCTGATGGTCTAGTCTGGTTGATACGTGGTGAGTTTCTGCTTCATGCAGAAGTTGAGACTTTAAACGTGATCGTAGACTCTGTTGAGAAGAAGGACACAAAGGCCTGATCTTGCAACAGTGTGCTGTCAATTTTTCAGCATGCAGGGTTTTTTGGTTGCTTTTTGAGTAAAACGTTCAAATATGTTGCTGCATAGTCTGATATCACAATATTACCGATTGAACAAGAAACTACAGTTATTTTGAGCAAAAAAAATAATCAATTCTTGTATAGCATTTGTGAGAGTTAGAAAAAAAAAAGAATTCTTTTTCTGTTGGATGAAGTGTACTCCTAACATCCACATACCCCAATTCTTCACAGAGTCCAAGAATTTGTCTCAACTGTTTTAATGGGGGTGCATTGCCAGCAGGTAATTTATCTATCAAAGGGTTCATGAGACAATTGAAATCGCCTCCTTTAATTGTATTTTCCACTGCGAAATCGGCTATCTTCTTAAAAACTTCCACTAAAAAATTAATTAAGCTTAATGTGTCAAGAACCATAAGGTTTTTCACTGAAGAAAAGATGTAAGCTCAGACATGTGCCGTAAGTCTTATGTTGATTTTGCACCCGGCTGTAACCCAGCAAAAAAACTAAAAGACAAAAAAAAGTACATATAACAGTACATATCACAAATGTGCCAACAGCACAGTAAAGGGAACATTTCCCACTCAGGAACCAGTGGGATACCCTAAACCCCTCCATACTCTTACACATTCACAGATTACATCTGTTAAGGCTACATATATAAAGAAAAAATATATACATATATATGCATATATATATTGCTGGAAACTGCCAAACAAAGGCTCCTAGCCTTGAGCAGCCGCCTAAAGAGGTACACAATAGACAATGAAGCCAGACGGATAAACAGGCTGTTCGCAACTCAACTTGCAAAAGTGTGCGCTCAGTGGTAAAGTCAAAACAGCCGAGCAGACCCACCAAGGCTAGAAACTGAACAGTACTGGAAAAGTATAGGGGAGAAAGAGACAGCACATAACATCAATGCCCAGTGGCTGGTCTCTCTGAGAGAAGAACATAGCAACCTCCCTGAACAGAATCCAGTTACCATCACAGTGGCAGACATCCAAGAAAGAGTCTCAGGTATGAAGAGCTGGACAGCACCGGGCCCTGACATGATACATGCCTACTGGCTAAAGAAGCTTACCACACTCCACGAACGCCTGGCAGCACAAATGAACCAGCTGCTAAGAGATGGGACTCACCCCAAATGGCTAACAGAAGGGTGAACGATCCTGATCCAGAAGGATCCCTCAAAGGGTGCAGTCCCATCCAACTACCGGCCAATAACCTGTCTCTCCACAAAATGGAAGCTCATGTCAGGCATCATTGCAACGCCCCTCTCACCCTTCTGTGGGTGGTTTCTCCTCCAAGCTCGCGTCCTCTACCAGAGGCCTGGGAGCTGGAGGGTCCTGCAGCATCTTAGCTGTTCGTAGCACTGCGCTTTTCTGGTTTGAGATGTCGGAGATCTTTCCAGGTATCTGTTGTAGCCACAACAGCTTGGGGGTTACTGCCCCGAGTGCTCCAATTACCACAGGCACCACTGTCACCTTCACTTTCCAGGCTTTCTGCAGTTCTTCTCTGAGTCCCTGGTATTTCTCCAGTTTCTTATGTTCCTTCTTCCTGATGTTCCCATCGCTTGGCATTCCACATCCACCACAAAGGCTTTCCTCTGTTCTTTATCCACCATTACAATGTCTGGTTGGTTCTCCATTACCATCCTATCAGTCTGGATCCGGAAGTCCCACAGGATCTTTGCCCTCTCATTCTCTACCACCATCGAAGGTGTTTCCCATTTTGACCTTGGGGTTTTCAGTCCATATTCTGCACACATGTTCCTGTATATTATTCCAGCCACTTGATTGTGGCGCTCCATGTATACTTTACCTGCCAGCATCTTACACCCTGCAGTTATGTGCTGGATTGTTTCAGGCGCCTCTTTGCACAGCCTACACCTTGGGTCTTGTCTGGTGTGGTAGATCTACACCTTGGGTCTTGTCTGGTGTGGTAGATCTACACCTTGGGTCTTGTCTGGTGTGGTAGATCTACACCTTGGGTCTTGTCTGGTGTGGTAGAATCTACACCTTGGGTCTTGTCTGGTGTGGTAGATCTACACCTTGGGTCTTGTCTGGTGTGGTAGATCTACACCTTGGGTCTTGTCTGGTGTGGTAGATCTACACCTTGGGTCTTGTCTGGTGTGGTAGGTTTACACCTTGGGTCTTGTCTGGTGTGGTAGATCTACACCTTGGGTCTTGTCTGGTGTGGTAGGTTTACACCTTGGGTCTTGTCTGGTGTGGTAGATCTACACCTTGGGTCTTGTCTGGTGTGGTAGATCTACAGCTTGGGTCTTGTCTGGTGTGGTAGACCTACACCTTGGTTCTTGTGTAGTGTGGTAGATCTACACCTTGAGTCTTGTCTGGTGTGGTAGATCTACACCTTGGGTCTTGTCTGGTGTGGTAGATCTACACCTTGGGTCTTGTCTGGTGTGGTAGATTTACACCTTGGGTCTTGTCTGGTGTGGTAGATCTACACCTTGGGTCTTGTCTGGTGTGGTAGATCTACAGCTTGGGTCTTGTCTGGTGTGGTAGATCTACACCTTGTGTCTTGTCTGGTGTGGTAGATCTACACCTTGGGTCTTGTCTGGTATGGTAGATCTACACCTTGGGTCTTGTTTGGTGTGGTAGGTTTACACCTTGGGTCTTGTCTGGTGTGGTAGATCTGAGCCTCTATCGCTCTGGTGCTCAGGGCTTGTTCCTGAGCTGCCAGGATGAGCGCTTCAGTGCTGTCCTGTAGGCCAGCCCTTTCTAGCCATTGGTAGGACTTCTTGATATCAGCCACTTCAGTTATGGTCCGGTGGTACATCCCATGGAGGGGTTTGTCCTCCCATGAGGATCTGTCCTCCAGCACTGTATCCTCTGCTCTCCATTGCCTGAGACATTCACTGAGCACACTGTCAGTTGGGGCCTTGAGCTTGATGTACTCATGCATCTTGGATGTTTCATCCTGGATAGTGGCTTCTACGCTCACTAGTCCTCGGCCTCCTTCCTTGCGCCTAGCATACAGTCTCAGAGTGCTGGATTTGGGATGGAACCCTCCATGCATGGTGAGGAGCTTTCGTGTCTTAACATCCGTGGTCTGTACCTCTTCCTTTGGCCATCTTATTATTCCTGCAGGGTATCTGATAACTGGCAGTGCATAGCTGTTTATTGCCCGGGTCTTATTTTTGCCATTGAGCTGGCTTCTCAGGACTTGCCTCACCCGTTGGAGGTATTTAGCTGTTGCAGCTTTCCTTGTTGCCTGCTCCAGGTTGCCATTTGCCTGTGGAATTCCGAGGTACTTGTAACTGTCCTCAATGTCTGCTATTGTTCCTTCTGGGAGTGAGACCCCTCCTGTGTGGACTGCCTTGCCTCTCTTTGTCATCATCGGCTGCATTTCTCGAGCCCGAATGACATCCCAATGTCAGTACTGTAGATCCTGGTGGTGTGGATCAGGGAGTCAATGTCACGCTCGTTCTTAGCATATAGCTTGATGTCATCCATGTAGAGGAGGTGACTGATGTTGGCCCCATTTCTGAGTCAGTATCCATAGCCAGTCTTGCTGATTATTTGGCTGAGGGGGTTCAGACCTATGCAGAACAGCAGTGGGGACAGAGCATCACCTTGGTATATCCCACTTTTGATGGACACTTGTGCAAGTGGCTTGCCATTGGCTTCAAGGGTGGTTTTCCACAGCTTCATTGAGTTTCCTATGAAGGCTCTTAGAGTCCTGTTGATGTTGTAAAGCTCCAAGCATTCAGTGATCCATGTGTGTGGCATTGAGTCATAGGGTTTCTTGTAATCAATCCAGGCTGTGCACAGGTTGGTGTGTCATGACTTGCAGTCTTGAGCGACTGTTCTGTCGACCAGGAGTTGGTGTTTGGCTCCTCTGGAGTCTCTACCAATGCCCTTCTGTGTGTTACTCATGAATTGATCCATGTGCCTACATCAGAATAGAGCTGTAAAAGAAAAAACCTGGAGCAGAATTTGCTAGATAAATGCCACTTCAACATTTCGCACCAAGCACGTCTTCCAACAGGAGGTGGCAGACATGTGCTACATAAGAAGAGGAAGCCCCTCCCTGCCTGTCCACTGTGAACTCCATATGCTAAATGTGTATTCAATAAAGCATGTTTAAGACAGTCTAGAACGCGTGTCACAGGCCCGGTGTGTCTGTAGTTTTAGGATTTCCGTTGTTAAACCAAACCAAAGACATTTACGCTTTTCCTCTGATTGTTTTCTGTCCTCAGCTCTTGCAATGGTGGGAATTGGGTATGCTCAGCAAACATCTGCCCTCCAAAGTGCACCGTTGAAGGACAGTTTGTTGAGACATTTGATGGAAAGCCCTACTCACTGCCTAAAAGATGCAGATATGTAGTGTCAAAGGTAAAATATTGCAACTATTCACATTTATTGTCATAATTCAGTTTCTCATATTTTTCCAAATTCTCCTTGACCAAATGCAGGGCTCCAACTGGACAATAAAAGCCGACTTTTCAGAATCAGAAATAGAAGTCACCAAAGTTATAATAGAACTTTTCGAGGTACCGAATCGTTTCCAAGTTGACTGATAAAAAAACTGTCAGTTTTTTAAAAACGCATGATCGATGTTTATTTATTTAACATTTGCAGGAAACATATACATTTGACAAAAAAGACAACACAGTTAAATTGAAGGAAAAGGAGATTCCAGAGTTCCACAAATCTGGTAAAAAATATATTAAAACTATGATTTTTTTTAACCTGTAACATTTTATGAATCAATAAACTGCATAAATCTTTCTCCAACCAGATCATGCTCTGGTTTTCTGGCAGTCCTCGATGTTTGTTCTTGTCCAAACATCCTTTGATATGAAGATTCAGGTCCAGATGTCTCCTATAATGCAGCTATACATCACTTTGCCTGGAAACCACATTGAAACTCTGTCAGGTAGGCCAACATCATCCTGAATAATCCAAGATACCAGCATCATCACAAGAATAAGAGAGTGTACATTTTCCATGACATGACATGAATTCAATAGTTCTAATGTGAAAACGTTTCTGCAGGTCTTTGCGGCAACGGCAACAACGACACAACAGACGATTTCACCTCGAGCAACAACATTAGAGAGAGCTCATCTGGGCCTTTTGCTTTGTCTTGGGCTTATGATCCATCAGGAGGTTTTGAGTGCACTAAAGAGGACATACCCACTGTCTGTGTGAACTCTGCTGTTGGTAATAACCAGCTTTTATAAACACCTGCATAAATACTGAATATTATTGTACAACAAGGAGAATTTTAAAGACATCCTATAATTTCTGTTTCAGTCCAGCTTTGCTATGAGAAAAGAATGATTCAGTATAGAAAGTGTTCTGCAAATAACTGCATTGTCTGATGTGTTTTTTTGCAGAAATGTTTGCAGAGGACAGGTGTGCTGCGTTGATTGATAATAAAGTATTTGCAGAATGCCATAGCTACATCTCACCTGAAGCGTATCGAGCAGTAAGAACATTTACACGTACCATCCAAACAGTTGATATGAATGCTATTTAAATATGTTTCACAAATTCATCTTCTATGAACTGCTGTTTCCAGGATTGCATAAAAACAACCTGCACATGCGGCAGCAATAAGCAGGATTGTCTGTGCACGGCTCTGGGAAACTACGCTAAAGCCTGCACTGGTCTGGGTATTAAACTTGGAGATTGGAGATCATCAACCAACTGCAGTAGGTTCACATTTTAGTAAATATGCTGCTTTCACAATAATCACAAGAGATGTGCTGGAGGGATGAGTCCCGCTGCTAATGCTAATGCTAATCTTTTGTAAGTCTGCTTTTCAAAGATGACAGTAAATGTTCTAACATTATGAAAAAGATTAAATAAAAATAAAAGTAAACAACTATTATAGACTGTTGAATTGTTTGCATTTTCTATTTCATGTAAAACAAAAATATTGTGAATATATCTTGGAAAAAAAAACACTTAGGGATCCATTTTTATGTAATTGAAGGACCTTGTTTGCCTCAAAAAATGGCCCAAAAAAATTTGTGTACAATGAGCTGATCTCATACCCTTGACTGTACATGTCAACTGGACTGAGTGACCCCCCCCCCTTTAAATCCAAACAAAAAAGTGGTTACAAGAGCCAAAACTCCAAAGACCTCCACAGAGAAATAAACAGCTGTTACTTAGTCATTCTATTAGTCAGAACAACTTTTCTTGCTCTGATACCTTTTTTGAAATATTTTTTGCGATTTCTAACTTTTTTTCTAAAGTGAAAGTTTTTAACGTTATGAACTGGCCAATCAGTGGCCAAAGTTTAATTAACAGAGTTTGCATAGCCTGCCTCAGAGTAGTAGGGGTGTAGACATCCAATTTTCTCACTTCTCATTGGCTGGAATGGCTGCCATACCAATGTTGACTCAGACCAACTAGAATCCATAACTACTTATGACGTTGTCTGGCTCCAATGTGGCAGCATCCATATTGCATAAAAGTGGCCACTGAATTGACTTCATTTTATTGGAGCAATTTTCTGTGAGTGGCGTAAGACTTAGTCCAGTTCTCATATACAGTCAATGTACTGACACTAAGATGGATCTAGGATCTGAACCTTAGTTCTAAGGACTAAATCACAAGGAATGAGAACCAGATAGTTCTAGATTTTTCTCAGAACACATTTGAGTAGGAAGTTAGTCCTGTCTTCTCAAATTTTATGTCTGTCTGGTAACTAATACAGCTTTAAGGACTCGGGTTGAAAAGTCTTCTTTTCAACCTGAGTCCTTTAGCTCCCTCCTTGCCTTCTGCCATTTTCGTCTCGCTGTTTGGTAGGGCAAGTAAACTCCTATGCCCATATGCATGTCCAAAGTCCGGCCTGTGGGCCGAATGCAGCCCATGATCAAATTTCTAACGGCCTACAGGCTCCTTTCATAAAATCAATAATACGCGGTCCGCACACATTCCAACCTCACCAAATCTGGGCCTCTTTGCAAAACGTTTGGACACCCCTGGTCTGTGTTATAAGCCTGGGTCATTTGGACTAAACCTTTGAAAGAACAATTGAAAGCATGATTTTGATAGACCCAACATTGTTCATTGGTTGTATATCATGACTGTTGTTTCATGTGATTCCCGTTTGTTTGTCAAAGCCATCAGCTGTCAGACGAACCAAGTGTTCTCGTACAACAACGTGATCTGCAACAGTACCTGCAGCTCCCTGTCTGGCAATGACCCCCGCTGTGCAGTAGAGGACGACCCAGTGGAGGGATGCGGCTGTCCAGAGGGGACACACCTGGGGGACACAAACGTCTGCATCTCAAAAGCTGAATGTCCATGTCATTACCTTGGAGGTACAACTCCACCAGGAAAAAAAGTTATTGATGGTCTGCTATGGTACGTTTGACAGGAACATGTCTCATGCAAGGAAAATATTGTAGTATCTGCTTCATAACCTGTTTTCTGTTTTGTTAAAAGCAATTGTGAAAATGGACAACTGAAGTGCAATGAAAACTGTGGTAAATAGATTCTTTTTTGTATTATTCAACCTTTTTTGACAAAAATTTAAATGAAACTTAAAATGTTCATAAAACTAACCCTAACCTAAGAATTCTTCTGATCTCTGCAGGATGCACTAACGGGAAAGTCTGCTATCACTGCTCTCAAGGCAATATGAGCACCGCTCAGAAAACATGTGAAAGTCTCTTCAAGCCAGTTGTAAGTTTTAATAAGCTGTTCTATTGTTTTACTGTCTGGTCATTTTTAGTTATCAACAAGTTTTTAAGACAGTTTTTACATAATTTGAGTCCTGTTCTAGTTGTACTTTTTTTTTATAGGTCGACTTGCGATTAGTATTTACTAGGGATGTCCTGATGAGGTTTTCTTTTTGGTCCGGATCTGACTCCGAGTGATTTTATTTTAAAGTATCTGCTGGTACCGAGTCCTGATCCGAAAGTTTTGTGACAGATTAAAAAAAATGAACAAATTTCATGAACAGATCCAGGTGTTCCAGCATTTTTATTTTATGAACCTTCTTTTATCATCTGAACAAAGTCCTTTGGTTGGTGAAATAGCTTGAACAATCAAGTTAGAACAGTGCAAATATGAACAAGAAATAAGAGTTAACTATTAACTGGTATAAACAGGTGATAATTAGTCATGTGAGAAAGATTGATGGCTGTCAGAACCTTTAAAGCTATTGAACATTTTTGATCAGATGTGGTTCATATGTCTTGAAAGTATTGATGACTTTCTTTTAATATCATTGTTGTAACCTGAATAGGATGACGAGTATTCATGACTAGCTCATATCAATGTAAACATTTATTAGTTTGGGTTGATTTTGAGAGATTTTAGGTTGTTACTTTTCCCAGAACTTGCAATTTGTAGACAGTTCCTTTGTAACTGTCTACCTGCTGTTTCTCTATTTAATTCTTATTAAAAAATAGTTTAAGTAAAAAGTTTTTTTTAACGTCTTTTTAGACATGTATCTTTAAATAAAAAAACACGGTAGAGACACTCAGTTTAAAACAATTATTAAGAGTTCTTGATCTGCACATAAGGATATTTGTGTGCCTCCTGCTCAAACTAGTGCCTACTTCCTTTTACGCCACATAAATATCAGAATCAGAATCATTTATTGTCATTGTACATGAGGATACAATGAAATTGCAGCAGCCTTGGAGTGAAGAAGTTAAATAAAATAAAAATAATAGGGATAGGGAAAGCAGGATGGGTGGAGTCAGTGATGATGTTAGTCACTCTGCTGAGGCAGGGGGACTGGTAGATGTCCTTCAGTGAGGGGAGGGGGCAGCTGATGATCCTCTGCGCTGTCTTGACCACTCTCTGGAGGCTCTGCCGTTCTGCATCAGTGCAGTGGGAGAACCACACTGTGATGCCGTAGGACAGGATGCTCTCGATGGTTGAGCGGTGGAGGGTTACCAGCAGCTCCTGGCTGACGTTGTTCCTCCTAAGTTTTCTCAGAAAGTGCAGGCGCTGTAGGGCCTTCCTGATGACAGCCATGGTGCTGTTAGACCATGTGAGGTCAGAGATGGTGGTGCCCAGGAGGGTGAAGCTGTGGATCCTCTCCACACAGTTTCCTTTGATGTAGAGTGGGGGTGGATCTACTCTGTTCTTTCTGAAGTCCATGATGATCTCCTTGTCTTGGTGGTGTTCAGGATGGGGTTATTAGCCTGACACCACCTGGACAGTTTCAGGACTTCGTCTCTGTAGGCCGTCTCGTCGTCACCAGAGATCAGCCCCACCACAGTATTGTTGTCTGCGAACTTCACTATGGTGTTGCTGGTGTGGGCTGGTCTGCAGTCTGCTGTGTACAGTGTGTACAGCAGAGGACTCAGCACACATCCCTGTGGGGAGCCTGTGCTCAGCATCCAGGTGGAGGAGAAGTAGGGACCAAGTTTGACTGTCTGAGGTCTGTTTGTGAGGAAGTCCTTGATCCAGGAGCAGGTGAGTGGGTGGAGTCCTAGGTCAGACAGCTTGCTGACCAGAATGAAGGCTGTAGTCCACAGAGAGCACCCTGGTGTAGGCGTCTCTGTGTTCCAGGTGGCTCAGCGCAGTGTGGAGGGTGATGCATGATATCCAGACTTCTAGTGGAGTATTTATCTGTAACAATGAACTTGACATGTATATCACTGATCATAATAAAAATAAAATATTCATTCAATCCCTGATAGAGGCACATCTGATTCCCATTGAGTCTGAAACTACGTGATCATGATTGATGTCAGATCACATGAGCTGATTGTGGACATCGCTAGTGGTTACCGTTTTTAAAGTGAGAAGGTCCTGGTTCAACTCCTGGGTTGTTCTTTCTGTGTGGACACACTCTCCTCACGCATGTGGAGTTTCATTCGTTATTCCTCACACACATTTTAAAACTAAGAGGTGGTTGAGACTCCTCAAACTCTAGAACGCTCTCCCTCTGTCCCTAAGCTCTACTGACTGAGCCGAGGCTTTTAAACGTCCCCTGAAGATCTTTGATTTCAGCAGAATTTGAGCTAAATGTGAGACTTTTAATGTTGCTTTTATCTTTAGTGTGTTAACCTCTTGTTATAACCTGTCTAATGCATTGAAAAGCATTTTGCGATTCTTTCTGGGGAAAATTGATGTATAACTAAACTTTACTGACTTACTAGGAAGAAACTGGCTACTTAAAAAATGCCTCTGTCACAGATGTAACTACACATTCCTGACCAAACGTTGTTTTGTGTGGTTTGATTTTTCAGGATTCGAGTTATACATGTGTGAGTGGCTGTTACTGCCCACTCGACCTTTATGAGGATCACCATAAAAACTGTGTTTCCAGAGACAAGTGTACATGCAGACACGAGGACAAAGTGTTTGGGGCTGGAGAGAAACTCCAGCTTGGCCAGCAAACATGGTGAACTCTCAATAGCTGCTTAGTAACAATGTCCCACATGTTCATTCATGATCACTGGTCTGTTTCTGCTTTAAGTCTCTGCATTGAAGGTGTCTGGAACTGCACCAACAACCCACAACCTGGAAGATGTCAAGTTTACGGCAACGGACATTTCCAGACTTTTGATTTGAAATGGTACAGCTTTGATGGACACTGTCAGTACACACTTGTTGAGGTGAGAGGAACAGAAAGGACTCCTGAATGTTCAGTATAAACAGTGGAAAGGTTATTTAAAATAAAATAAAGTGAATTCTGTTGTGTCAAACACTAGAACCTGCTTGTCAATTTCAATCAATTTATTATTTGTATAGCACTTATAAAAGCCAAGGCAACCAAAGTGCTTAACATAAAATCAACTAAAATCAAAAACAAAACGATGCAATAAAGAAACAATAGCAATAAAACAATAAAACAATAATCCTAATAAGCACTATAGCGGAGCCGGTTGGGTTGATCTTTCAGACAAATGTTCTTTATCTATTCAGCCCAGTCTCTACAATATGGGCTGTTAATGCACACATTCCAGTATTTAAACTTAGGGACACCTTCAGAATACTATTAGAGAGGAGATGACATCTATTGTTGTCGTCACAAGTACAACGACATTTAAAATGCTCTCTGGTCATTATTCTGTTTCTAAAACTTAATCAAGTTGTGTGCCTCCTGCTCAAACTAGTGCCTACTTCCTTTTACGCCACATAAATATCAGAATCAGAATCATTTATTGTCATTGTACATGAGGATGCAATGAAATTGCAGCAGCCTTGGAGTGAAGAAGTTAAATAAAATAAAAATAATAGGGAAAGCAGGATGGGTGGAGTCAGTGATGATGTTAGTCACTCTGCTGAGGCAGGGGGACTGGTAGATGTCCTTCAGTGAGGGGAGGGGGCAGCTGATGATCCTCTGCGCTGTCTTGACCACTCTCTGGAGGCTCTGCCGTTCTGCATCAGTGCAGTGGGAGAACCACACTGTGATGCCGTAGGACAGGATGCTCTCGATGGTTGAGCGGTGGAGGGTTACCAGCAGCTCCTGGCTGACGTTGTTCCTCCTAAGTTTTCTCAGAAAGTGCAGGCGCTGTAGGGCCTTCCTGATGACAGCCATGGTGCTGTTAGACCATGTGAGGTCAGAGATGGAGATCTTTCAGACAAATGTTCTTTATCTATTCAGCCCAGTCTCTACAATATGGGCTGTTAATGCACACATTCCAGTATTTAAACTTAGGGACACCTTCAGAATACTATTAGAGAGGAGATGACATCTATTGTTGTCGTCACAAGTACAACGACATTTAAAATGCTCTCTGGTCATTATTCTGTTTCTAAAACTTAATCAAAGTCTAAAACATACCTAAGAGTTTAAAAATAAAGTACAATGAGTAGTAAAATAGGTAACACTTACTGCCCTGAAGGAAACAAACTGTGCAGAATGTGTGTGTCATCTGTGGCAATCAGTGAAGTAGATACAGTAGATATATTCAAAAATCTTGGATTTTTCTTGTGGCTAACAAGCTTTTATGAAAGTGCAGATCCTAAGATATACCTATGCTAGATGTGGTGTCATTCGTTCCACGTTAAACTGTTATATTGTTTAAATAAAATAAAGATTTTATCTCCTGAATTGAAACCATCATAAACTCTTTAAGGGGCCGTTTTGCTGAGATGTTGCCAGTGACACCTGAATAAATCCCACTTTTTGAAATATCATAACTCTTTCACTGTTAACGGGATCAATGTGAAGCAGTTGATTCTGATGCAACAAAAGCAGCTTTTCACATCACCATTGCACTGATATTCAAATCTTTCAAATGTTAATGTATTGAGGCACAAAGCTGCTTTTCTCCACAACAAAATCAGCTAAATGACATTAATTGGATTTACACTTTACCTCAGTTACATGTTGCATATCCATGTAAGGCTGTTTTTCTCTGCTTCAGAATCTGCTGGAATTACATTAATTACATAAACGGTTGAGTTACAGTAGTCAAAACCATGACAACACTAGAGCTACAGCTTCAGGGTTAAAGGATTGAAGCCTTGGTCACAAATGCCTTTACGGGTGGATGTGGGCTATTTGCAGAATGGGTGGTCAGTATCAGTACTGGTGCATACATGACATGACTAAATAGTGTAATTGGAGCTTTCTGTCCATTGCTGGTACTTTAACAAACACCAACATTCCAAAACAAGCATGCAAATATAAAACTCTTTATTTATGCAACAGAACAATAGTCTACATTATTTAATTCAGTGTTGTTACTGCTTAGAATATGTATATATGTGTCAGAGTATATAACCCTGCAGTTTGTCACATTGTACTTGGCATAACTGAATGTGGACCCCCCCCCCCCCCCCCCCCCCCCCCCATTTTGAAGGATGGAGACAAGACCTTCTCTATCAGAGTGGAAACTGTGCCTTGCTGTGAAAAAGAGCTCACCTGCTCTCGTTCCATCATTATGGACCTGAAGGTAAATAAACCATCATCTCATCAATTTCATGATCTGTTCATCTTCTTTATTCTGGCGTTTTAGCAATGCTACGTTCACCACGGGCTCAGAAACGTGTGTTTGATTGACCGCTTTCAATGAAAAGTCTATGTATATGCAGGTACATGCATGTTTTTGGCTTCCGTGTTTAAAACTCTCACCTCCATTTGTCACTATGAAATGTTTAAGTCAGTTCTCGGGTTTTACATACAAATCTGTGGGGACTGTGCACGGGTTCAAAGTTAAACCAGTTGAACTTTGACCAACCAAGGATTTGGTATGATATTTGAGTTCAAAGAAGTACCAAATATTTGAAAATTGATCATGAAGGAGAAATTAATAGTTGCGGTTTGTGCCTGGTGGAATTATACGACAGCAAGTCTTTCATATGTCGGCATAGATCAGTGAAAGAAACAGCCTTTACCAAGATTTGTGAGCTTTGCACTGCTTCAACATTTTGCACCAACCTTATTCCAACTGTGAGTAAATGCGCTAGGATCGAGTAGTAACAGTCCAGAGTGAACATCACACGCTAAAAGAACATTCAAAAACCCACGTTCAGCACATCCTGCACTGCACATGCTCAGTGTGTTCGTAGCATTAAAATCGTCTTTGTGCATCAATAATTACCAGGGTACAACTTTGCAATCTAGGTCATTACATACCAGAAAACGTGTATATTTTAATGTGTCAACATTTTTCCACTTTAAGGGCGGAGTCACCCTGACGTTAAGAGACATGAACATAACCAAAGAGTACAAATATGGCTGGAGTCCAGACATAAATTCCCTAGTGACTATCCACAGTGTGGGAATGTATTTCATCATTTTAGTGCCAAGTCAAGGTATCACTTTGATTTGGGACAAACACACAAGGATCAATATTGAACTAGACGGAAAGTGGAAGGTGAGTGACGAGAATCATCTGAGTTTGCTCAAACTTATACCAAAATAAAAGCATTCCTTCACTTCTGTAGAACAAAGTCCGTGGTCTTTGTGGGAACTTTGATTCCAATGAGAACAATGATCTACAGAGAAAGGATTCAATAGGTGAGGTGTTTTTCTATGCTTAACCTTTGCTGTTATTGTTGGGTAAAATAGGTATACATATGTATTTATTCTTTTACAGAGATAGGCAGTGCTCTGACCTTTGGTAACAGTTGGAAGATGTCCACTCCTCCTTGTTCTGATGTGACCAAGGAGGTGTTTCCATGTGGTCACAACAGCTACTGTAAAAACTGGGCTGAGCGGCGCTGTATGATCATTACTGGAGACAAGTTTCAGAGCTGTCACTCAAAGGTATGGTTGTATCCTCTTACCGTCGACCCACTCCGTCATTCTACTCTCCTAATCTCTTTATCTGGTCTTCCTGCTTCTAATTCTGCTCTTATCACTCACCTGTTCTGTCTTAGTTTCCTTTCTTCTAACAATAGTCAATAGATAAAAAGACCAACACAGTTGGTTCATTGTACAACCACTGATATGGCATAGTCCTGACTAAACGTTTATTCAGGATTGAAATTTAGGACTAAAAGAGATTCTCATTTACCCTGTTTGATCTTAAAACCCTTTGATTGTCATATGTCTCTACTTCACAATGTACCATTTAGTCCAGGTCTTCACTTAACTCAGCATCACCTTAAAGGATAAAACATTGATGAATATATTGTTTATATCATTAGAAATAAAGTCAGGCATGAGCCAGCAGGGACCTTGTCCACTCATGCCATCAATGTCAAACATTTATTTCTGATGCTTAATTTTCACACATTTGTGTAGTGAAGGTTAAATCAGTCTGAAACGTGCTGTACGTGTTTGTCAATCCTCAGGTTGACCCTAAGGCCTACTATGAGGCCTGTGTGATGGAGTCATGCTCTTGTGAGTTTGAAGGGAAGTTCTTGGGCTTCTGCACTGCTGTGTCAGCATACGCAGAAGCCTGCAGTGACCAGAATGTCTGCATAAACTGGAGAACACCTGATTTGTGCCGTAAGTTACACAACTATTTTCTGTCATTTCTTCCTTTCTCATGATGTGTTCACACCACATGCTGTGTGTTCTTGAACTGTCCCTACCACATTCTAGAGCATCTCTGCCCCCCACAGCTGGAAGAGACTTACGAAATGTCAAAGTGGTGCAAATCTGGCATTTCTTGCTCCAGGCTTTTTTCTACAGCTCTATTCTAATATATTAAAAAACAACTTGGTGTCATACCATTCTGGCCAAACCACATTCATTAATTTCTCATCCATGATCAACTTTTAAGCGGCTGGCAATGGTTGAATTAAAGAGGACGTCATCCATATGTCTACTATCAAATCTGAGTCTCAGACGGTCAAAATTCCACCTTCCACCTGTTTAATGGCTACTTGTTTTCATACGTAGAGCCAAAAACTGCTCTTAAAAACACGTGTAACTACGTGTGAACATGAACAGTTTGATAACATGCATTTACAGGCATTAACATAGACTTTACTTTGAAAGTCGCTGCTTGGAAGCGTGTTGCAGAGGGCGGTTTGAATGCAGCTTTATATATGCTATTAGTGTCAATGAGTCCAATTAACCTAAAGAAAAGTGTTGCTGTTTCAAATGCTGGTTTTGGATCGAAAGGCTAGATTGGTGGTTAAACAGTCTGTTATTTTTTACTACTATAGTTTTTTGGTCATTATGGAGACAAAGTAAATCATAGAGATTTTTTCAGGAAGTGATCAAGACCATCCCCAGATCATCTTCTTGAGTAAACCTGAAAAACTAAAATACTTTTACTTTTTACTATACATTCTTTTGACTAAACAATATTTATTATTTTCTACAAAGATATAGACACTTAAATGTTAGCTTTTTGCAGTGTCTTTAATTCCTGCATTTGTGTATCTACTGACATTTCTAACTAAACACTGTTTACTCTTTAGCGGTCTTCTGTGATTACTACAATAAACCGGGCGAGTGTAGCTGGCACTATGAACCCTGCGGTACAACGCTGACCTGTGGCAAGGACAGCAGTTTCACAAACAAGCTGGAAGGTAATCAAACTTGTTCTAAATCTAAAAGTTAAATGTCTTATTATCAGTAAACAATTTGTTTCTCTGTTTTTTATTTAAGCTGTGAGTGTTTATGTTACATCTTTAGTAGGTAGACCTCATGTCTCACCTCATGTAAGAATGTATGTTGTAAATATCTATCTGGATATAAATGTTTAGGACTATGTATTGTTTGTTTCAATCAAACAAAAGAAATGCTATCATGTTGTAACCATGTTTTGGCAGAATTAAGAAATCCTGAAAATGTCTTTTTTTTAGAAAATTACCAACTCACATTGACTTTTTGACCGTCCTTCTTGATCTTCCCATCTCCATCCTCTTTTTTTTACAATTAACAATTACAATGTCAAATGGAGATGCAGCGCATTACAAATTATTATGCAAAGTCTTTGAAAGTGTCAATAAATATTAAATTATTTATTTTACACTTAAACTCATGGATGATATTGTGTCTCTGGATCACTGAAATCAATCTCAGACACCTGTGAAGGAAAAACTAAAAAAGGACGTTCCATGTTATTAAGCAGACCAACATTTTCAAGTAATGTGGGAAAGAAAAAGAATCTCTGCTCCAGAAAAGCATGAAATAGTTCAATGATATGGACAAGGTATCTAAATCTTGGGTATTTCAGGAAAACTTAAGCATGATCACCGCACTGTTTTTTTTTTCATTCTCTTTTTATTCAGATTTTCATACAAAAATAACATAAGTGGAAAAACAGGTTTGTTTTCTAAGTGTAAAACAACAATCCAACATCAACAACAAAAAAAACCAAAAAAAATAATATTATAATAAACATTAAGTGGAAGACATCACATTTAACAAACGGTATGAAGCTCAGTTATTATTCTTTCATAATCTCAAAAATGTCCATGAATGGTTGCCAGGTTTTGTAAAATTCTTCTTGCTTTCCTTTAAGTGTGAATCTGATATTTTCTAGTCGCAAATGTTTCAAAATGTCTCGCATTAGTACTATAAGGGTAGGGGGCCTTTTTTGTTTCCAATTTAACAAAATTAATTGTCTTGCCAAAAGTGTTACAAATCTTATAACTGTTTTTTGGGAGTTCGATAGGTCTCTGTCGTTTGGTGCTACTCCAAACAAAGCTGTAAGTGGATCTGGTTTAAGTGTTGTTTTAAAAGTACTGTTGTTTTAAAACAGATCTTTCCAGTACTTCTCAATACAAGGGCAACTCCAAAACATATGTGCTAATGAAGCGGATTGTTGTTTGCATCGATCACAGGAAGAACACACTGATGGGAACATTCGTGACAGTTTTAACTTGGATAGATGTAATCTGTGTTGAACCTTAAACTGTAAGAGACCATGGCGAATACACACAGATAAGGAGTGAACATTTTCTTGTGCTTTTGTTCACTGACTATCAGTGATTATCACTTCCAAGTCTTTCTGCCAGGCATCCCTAAAATGTTCCAATGTGGTGTTACAGCTCAGTTGTGACAGCATATTGTGTATTTTTGTTATCAGGCCTTTTTTAAATGGGTCGAACAGGAACAATTTATCCAGGGGAGACTCTGAGGGTAGACCGGGAAAGGACGGGAATATACTTTTTATAAAACTTCTGATCTGCAAATATTTGAAGAAGTCATTACTGTTCAAATTGAATTTTTGTTGTAATTGTTGGAATGTGGGGAAGATATTATCAATAAATAAATCCTTTATTAATTGTAGGCCTTTGTGGTTCCATTGGAGAAAAGATATATTGGAAATTGAAAGTGTGAATGCCTGGTTATTAGTCAATGGAGCTTGTATGGAAGTATCATTCCAGCCGTAATATTTTCTAATTTGGGTCCATATTTTAATTGAGTGAGAGACAACAGGGTTCTTAAAATTACATTTAGGAATAGGTAGAGCAGAGTAAATCAGGGCCCTTAGTGAGAAAGGTTTGCAACTTTCATTTTCCATCCCTGTCCAGTCGGTCCCCCGGGTGCCCAACCAAAATGACAGAGAGCGTATGTCACAAGACCAGTAGTAAAGACGAAAACATGGTAATCCCATACCTCCTTGACTCGGTGGTCTTTGTAAAAAAGCTTTCTTGATTTTTGGAGTTTTTTTGTTCCATATGAAATAGGATATTAAAGAATCTAATTTATTAAAAAATGATTTAGTGATTAAAATGGGAACGTTTTGAAAAAGAAATAGGAATTTGGGTAAAATGTTCATTCTGACAATATTTATTTGTCCTGCTAATGAAATCGGTAGGCTAATCCACCTGTCTATATTCTTTTTTGTTTCTTCGTACAGTTTAGAATAGTTGGGTTTAAATAGACCACAATATTCCTGGGTAATATTTATTCCAAGGTATTTAAATTGAGTTGTGACTGCAAATGGAAAGTTGTTAAGACTGTTAAGATCTTCTTTAGCTTTAGAGTTAATTGGAAATAAAAGGCTTTTAGATAGGTTTAATTTATAACCTGATATTCGTCCAAAGTTTTCCAAAATAGTCATAATAATGGGGATTGATGTTATAGGGTCAGAAACGTACAATAGAAGATCATCCGCATAAAGGGATACTTTGTGTTCTGTGTTTCCTCTATTAATCCCAGCGTATTCTTTTGTTGAGCGTAGTAGAATGGCTAAAGGTTCGATGGCTAGCGCAAAGAGCAGAGGTGAGAGGGGGCACCCTTGCCTTGTCGAACGGTTCAAAGCAAAATATTCAGAATGAGTATTGTTTGTTTGTACTGAGGCTGTAGGTTGAGCATATAGAAGTTTAACCAAGGAAATAAATTTGAACCAAATCCAAACACTGAAAGGGTCAAAAAAAGGTAATCCCACTCAACCCTGTCAAATGCTTTTTCTGCATCTAAAGAGAGTAGAATTTCTGAATTTAAATTGTTTTTATCTTGTGTATGGATGATATTTAAGAGTCTTCTTATGTTAAAAAACAGTTGTCTATCTATGATGAACCCTGTTTGGTCCTGGGATATTATTGTTGGTAGAACTCTTTCTAACTGTGTGGCTAGAATTTTTGCCAATATCTTGTTATCTACGTTGATTAAACTAATCGGCCTATATGATGCTGGATTCAATGGGTCTTTTTCAGTTTTATGGATTACAGAGATGTTTGCTTGATAAAACGTTGGGGGTAATATTTCTTTCTCTATTGCCTCGTTATACACTTCTAGAAGTATTGGTGAGATCTGATCTTTAAAGGCTTTGTAGAATTCTGATGTGTAGCCATCTGGGCCGGGAGCTTTAGAGTTTTGCATATTATTTATTGCTTGTTCTATTTCTTGTTTAGTTATAGGCTTTTCAAGTTGTTCTATATATTCTCGTTTAATTGTGGGTGTCATAATTTTCTTTAAAAATGCTTCAATGATGGTAGGGTCCTTTTGAGATTCTGAGGTATATAAGTCTGTATAAAACTTTTTGAACATACAGTTTTTTTCTCTTAAATCTTCTGTACTTAGACCCGTCTCAGAACGTATCTCTGTAATTATTCTTGATGCGGCTTGTTTCTTTATTTGCTGTGCTAAAACTCTACCTATTTTTTCTCCCTGTTCGTAATATTTATGTCTTGTTTTAGTTAGGAGTTTAACTGTTTCCATAGTGTAAGTCAGTTCTAGCTCTGTTTGTACAGAAAGTTTCTTCCTATGTAAGGCTGCAGACGGCATGGCTGAGTGTTGTCTATCTATTTCTTGTAGTTTCAATTTAAACTATTTTCTTTTTCTTTTTGCTGTTTACTTATAAGACTTTTCCACAAAATCACTTGTCCCCTAATATATCCTTTTAATGTTTCCCATAAAATAGATCTTTTTGTGTCTGGAGTGTCATTAAAGGACAAATAAAATATAATTTGGTTTCTAATTTCTTCTAATCCTTGCTCATTTGATAATAAGCTCTTATCAAATCTCCATGTTTTTGTTATGTATTTGTATCCAAATTTTAATTGTAACTGTACAGGGCTATGATCCGAGAGCATTATAGTTTCGTAATCACAATTTTTTATTAATGGTAGCAGATTGTAGTCTATTAAAAAAAAATCTATTCTGGTATACGTTTGATGAACTGGGGAGTAAAAAGAGTATTGCCGTTTGTTAGGATTCTGCGTTCTCCATGGGTCTATTATTTTAGATTTTTCTGGATAGTCTTTGCTGATTTTGATCAATTTGCTGGATTACGTGATGATCTGTCTAGGTCTGTATTTAAAACAAAGTTAAAATCTCCCCCAATAATCAACTGCTGCGTGTCCATGTCTGGTAATTTTGTAATTAAAGATGTTATAAATTGTTCGTCATCTATATTGGGGGCGTACATGTTTACTAATGTCATCAAGTGATTGTAAAGCTTGCCTGTTATAATGATGTATCTACCTTGTGGATCTGGTATTATTTTGGTAGTTATAAACGGTACATTTTTCTTAATTAATATTGCTGTGCCTCTGCTCTTTGCATTAAAGCCCGAGTGGAATACTTGATCTATCCATCTACATTTCAATCTATTGTGGTCTTGTATTTTTAGGTGGGTTTCCTATAAAAATATTATGTCCGCGTTTACTTTTTTTAAATATGCTAAAATATTGTTTCGTTTTACTGGCCTGTTAAGTCCCTTACAGTTCCATGTTATAAATTTTACCAGACTTGATTCCATTTAAACCTGTTAAGGTATTGAGAATTATTTGGCTGTTTGTAAGGTCCTTTAATGAGCTTGTTCTATGTGGTCCTCTTACCTACATCTATCTCTAGAACAAAAACTAAGAACATTGCTTTAAAACTCCAAAGTAACATTATTCTCACGTGCAGAGAACCAGAACAGCATGTGAGAAAAGAGAATACAAACAAGAAAAAAAAAAGGAAAACCTTGTCCAACCTTGCCTGGTCTCTGGACATCTGACTTTCTGCTAAACTCCTTAAAGTATCTTTTTTTTTTTTTTTCTTCCCTGGGTCTTATTGCTTATGAAAAAGCCTCTCTCCTCATACATACCTGCAAATACAATTTAACAAAAGGAAAAATACGGGGAGGCAGCTTCTTTAGGAGGGGTAATTAAATAGCAATTGTTTGGACTTAAAAGTCTTTCCTCATAATGGTTTGGCTGACCCCCAACCAATCAAAAGTATCATTAAGTTCGAGGAGGAAAAATGTGTATCTTTAAATTATCCTTCTCTGTCAGTAGCAGGATTTGGACTCTGGGTTTGGGTCTTGATGAATTTCTCAGCCTCCTGTGGATCCGTGAATGAGTATTTGGTGTTGTTTACCGTTATCAGCAGCTTCGCGGGGTAGAAAAGGCTGTATGGGATTCCTGCGTTCCGCTGCTTCACTTTTACCGGGTTGAAAGATAATCGCAGCATGCTGACCTCGGGGCTCATGTCCGGGAAGATGTGTACGGGCGAACCTTTGTAGGAGAGGCGGCCTTTATTCCTGGAGAGTTGAAGAATCTTTTCTCTGTCGGTGAAGTAGTGCAGGCGGACGGGGCGAGGGTCCGGTGGGCTCGTTCTATTACGACGGGGGACTCGAAGTTCTCCCCGCCGAGCACGTTGGAGAAAAACTCCGCTATTTGTATTTGTTTTTGTATTTATTTATTTAAGGGACAATGCATACAACAAACAGTGTAGAATACTCTGAAGGTAATGAGACACTGTAAATATGCAGGATTGTAGCCTAGGCTAATTTCCATCCTCTGTCCCGTTATGACCATGGCCAGCCACCTAGAGACTTAAAGCTATGAAGCAACTGGAGTTTCCCCCCTCAGTCTCCTCTTTGATTCCAACCACACGTACGTTTTGTCGGCGGTTTCTGTTTTCCAGATCCAAATATTTTTCGTGCAGTTCATGATAGTCTTTCTGCAGTGTTTGGTGAGCTTTCTCCACAGCTATTATTTTGTCTGAAGCGTCACTGAGAGCTCGCTCCATTTCCTTCTGCGTCGCTGCGGTTGCGGCGCAGATATCATGCAAGACGGTCATTTTCTGCGAGAGTTCGTTATGAAGAGTGTTGTTGTCTGCTTTAGCTTCCTCCCGCAGTGAAGAGATGTCTCTGCGTATGTTCTCGTGCATATTTTCTATTTGTGTTTTTATGTCGTTTGTAATACTTTCCCGGTATGATTGTAGTTCGCTCCGGAGCGTCCGCACAGAGAGCGGCGAGTCCTCTCCCGACATGCTGCTTTGTCTTTCTTCGGCCCTCGGCGAGACTGATGTAGTCAGCAAAGTTTTCTGGGTGTATTTTCGACTGTTCTTCATACCCAGTTATTTTCTTAGGGAAGTTTGGATAGTAATTCAACCCTCAATATTGATGTAGATTAGACCCAGGAGTTTTTTTATCTTGAATTCTTTTGCGGAGCTGCCTTTTGTCGCTGTTCACTCCATTCGGCCGGAAGCGGAAGTCCATGATCACCGCACTGTTAGGAGAATTAAGGCTGATTCAGACTCACAGGTTCATGCAGATGAAGGCAGAACGAGGAGGAACAAATACTTTGGATTAGGAGAACAGCTGTCATTACAAAGCAGCAAGCACAGATTTGAAGCTGCTGGAGTCTCTGGAATCCCACCAATGGTCCAGATGGATGTAGTAGTGGGTGATTGGTGGATGGGCACAACGTCTCATCAATACTCCAATGTCAGCAAGGAGGAGGCTGTGTCGTGGTTTGGGCTGGAATAAGATGGAGAGGGAGCTGGTCAGCCCCTTTAGGGTCCCTGAAGGTGTAAAAATGACCTCTGAAAAGTAGGAGGAGTTTCTGACCGATCACTTTCTTCTGTGGTACAAAAAAAATAGAAACAAATCATAGAAACAATCAATTGCATAAAGCCAGTGAAGACAAGCTGAGTAACATTTATAAATAATTTACAATTAGGAATTCCATTGAGTTGTTACCATCACAACAAATGTTGGTCAAATCTATGCAATTCTCTTAAAATCGTTCATCCATGAAGAAAGAGAAAAACTCTTAAAAGATTTAGAGTTTGGGTTTGAAGGTTTTACATATTTTGAAGTTTTAATGATACTGTTGCTACTGATTTTACAAATACCAGTTTATACAAATATAGTCAGACCGAGGACAGCAGGTAAAATATATTTGAAGCTTTTTCTAGATTTCATTTCAGTCTAAAACCAATTTAAAAACCTGTTTATTCTTGTAAAGGTTGCTACCCAAGATGTCCAGAAGAAGCTCCATACTATGATGAAAATACCAGCAAATGCACGAATCTTACGATCTGCAGCTGTTATTTCAATGACACTATTGTTCCACCTGGACCAATAACTAACGATTGGTAAGTTAACTGCTGTTAAATGAATTTGGAAAACCAAATTATACATGTCTTCTCTTTTTTTCCTGTTCAAATCAGCACCTGTGTAAATGGACACGTTAAGTGTTGTAAGTATAAAACTAGTTCAAAATTCTCTCTTCTTAAATTGTATATAAATAATTAAAAAAGGTTATTGTCCACAGCACATCCACCTCCAACAACTACACCTCCAACAACTACTACAACAATCACTGTGACACCATCAACTACGCCAACAACAAGCACTACTTTAACACCAAATACTTTGCCAACAATTACAACTATACCCACAACTCCTACAACCACAACAGTGACACCAACAACAACCACTACTTTGACACCATCAACTACTTTGCAAACTACACCCACAACAACTACAACCAATACCTTGACACCAACAACTACAACACAAACAACCACTACTGTAACACTATCAACTACTCCGTCAATAACTACAACTACATTCACAACTACTACAACAACCACTACCTTGACACCAACAACTACGCCAACAACAACCCATACTTTGACACCATCAACTACTCCGCCAACAACTACATCCACAACAACCACCACCACTACCTCGACACCTATAAATACTGCGCCAACAACAACCACTACTTTAACACCACCAAATACTTTACCCACAACTGCAAATACACCCACAACTACTACATCCACAGTGACAACAACAACTATGCCAACATCAACCACTGCTTTAACACCATCAACTACTCCTCCAACAAATACAACTGCATCCACAACTACTATAACCACCACTACTTTGACACCAACAACTACACCAAAAACAACCACTACTTTAACACCATCAACTACTCATCCAACAGCTACAACTACATCCACAACTACTACAACTACCACAGTGACACCAACAACTACACCAACATCAACCACTACTTTAACACCACCAACTACTTCACCTACAACTACATTCACAACTACTACAACAACCACTACCTTGACACCAAAAACTACACTAAGAACAACCACTACTTTAACACCATCAACTACTCCGCCAACAACTCCAACTACCTCCACAACTACTACAACCATCACTACCTTGACACCTACGACTACACCCACAACAACCACTACTTCAACACCACAAACTACTCCGCCAACAACTACATCCACAACTACTGCAACCACCACTTACTTGACACCAACAACAACACCCACAACAACCACTACTTTAACACCACCAACTGCTCCACCAACAACTGCAAATACACCCACAACTACTACAAGCACAGTGACAACAACAACTATGCCAACATCAACCACTGCTTTAACACCATCAACTACTCCTCCGACAAATACAACTGCATCCACAACTACTATAACCACCACTACTTTGACACCCACAACTACGCCAACAACAATTACTACTTTAACACCACCAACTACTTCACCAACAACTGCAACTACATCCACAACTACTACAACCACCACTATCTTGACACCAACAACTACACCAAAAACAACCACTACTTTAACACCATCAACTACTCCGCCAACAACTGCATCCACAACTACTACAACCATCACTACCTTGACACCAACAACTACTCCGCCAACAACTACACCCACAACTACTACAACTACCACAGTGACACCAACAACTACGCCAACATCAACCACTGCTTTAACACCATCAACTACTCCACCAACAACTACAACTGCATCCACAACTACTACAACCATCACTACCTTGACACCTACAACTACACCCACAACAACCACTACTTCAACACCACCAACTACTCCGCCAACAACTACATCCACAACTACTGCAACCACCACTTACTTGACACCAACAACAACACCCACAACAACCACTACTTTAACACCACCAACTACTCCGCCAACAACTACAACTACCTCCACAACTACTACAACTATCACTACCTTGACACCTACGACTACACCCACAAAAACCACTACTTCAACACCACCAACTACTCTGCCAACAACTACATCCACAACTACTGCAACCACCACTTACTTGACACCAACAACAACACCCACAACAACCACTACTTTAATACCACCAACTACTCCGCCAACAACTACAACTACATCCACAACTACTACAACAACCACTACCTTGACACCTACGACTACACCCACAACAACCACTACTTTAACACCACCAACTGCTCCACCAACAACTGCAAATACACCCACAACTACTACAAGCACAGTGACAACAACAACTATGCCAACATCAACCACTGCTTTAACACCATCAACTACTCCTCCGACAAATACAACTGCATCCACAACTACTATAACCACCCACTACTTTGACACCCACAACTACGCCAAACAACCAATTACTACTTAACACCATCAACTACTTCACCAACAACTGCAACTACATCCACAACTACTACAACCACCACTACCTTGACACCACAACTACACCAAAACAATGACTACTTTAAACCATCAACTACTCCGCCAACAACTGCATCCACAACTACTACAACCATCACTACCTTGACACCAACAACTACTCTGCCAACAACTACACCCACAACTACTACAACTACCACAGTGACACCAACAACTACACCAACATCAACCACTACTTTAACACCACCAACTACTTCGCCAACAACTACAACCACAACTACTACATCCACAGTGACATCAACAACTACGCCAACGTCAACCACTGCTTTAACACAATCAACTACTACACCAACAACTACAACTGCATCCACAACTACTACAACCATCACTACCTTGACACCTACGACTACACCCACAACAATCACTACTTCAACACCACCAACTACTCAGCCAACAACTACATACACAACTACTACAACAACCACTACCTTGACACCTACGACTACACCCACAACAACCACTACTTTAACACCACCAACTGCTCCACCAACAACTGCAAATACACCCACAAACTACTACAAAGCACAGTGACAACAACAACTATGCCAACATCAACCCACTGCTTTAACACCATCAACATACTCCTCCGACAAATACAACTGCATCACAACTACTATAACCACACTACTTTGACACCACAACTACACCAACAACAACCACTACTTTAACACCATCAACTACTCCGCCAACAACTACAACTACATCCACAACTACTACAACCACCACCACAGTGACACCAACAACTACACCAACAACAACCACTACTTTAACACCATCAACTACTCCGCCAACAACTACAACTACATCCACAACTACTACAACCACCACCACACTGACACCAACAACTACTCTGCCAACAACTACACCCACAACTACTACAACTACCACAGTGACACCAACAACTACACCAACATCAACCACTACTTTAACACCACCAACTACTCGCCAACATAACTACAACACAACTAGTGACATCCAACGTGACATCAACAACTACGCCAACATCAACCACTGCTTTAACAAATGTCAACTACTACACCTACAACTGCATCCACAACTACTACAACCATCACTACCGTGACACCTACGACTTACACCCAAAACAACCACTACTTCAACACCACCAACTACGCCGCCCAACAATACATCCACAAATACTGCAACCACCACTTACTTGACACCAACATAACAAACACCCACAACAACCACTACTTTAACACCACCCAACCTACTCCACCCAACAACTACAACTACATCCACAACTACTACAACAACCAATACCTTGACACCTACGACACACCCACAACAACCCACTACTGTATAACACCAACCAACTGCTCCACCAACAACCTGCAAATACCACCCACAACTACTACAAGCACAGTGACAACAAAAACTATGGCCAACATCAACCACTGACTTTAACACCATCAACTACTCCTCCGACAAATACAACTGCATCCCACAAGCTAGCTATAACAACTCACTACTTTGACACAACAACTACACTCAACACAACAATTACTACCGTAAACACCAACAATACTTCACCACAACTGCAACTACATCCACCAACTACTACATACCACCCACTACCTTGACACAACAACTACACCAAAAACAATTACTACTTAACACCATCAACTACTCCGCCAACAACTGCATCCACAACTACTACAACCATCACTACCTTGACACCAAAACTACTCTGCCAACAACTACACCCACAACTACTACAACTACCACAGTGACACCAACAAACTACACCACTATCAACCACTACTTTAACACCACCACTTACTTCGCCAACAACTACACACCACAATAGTACCTCCACCAGTGACATCAACAACTACGCCAACATCAACCACTGCTTTAACACATCAACTACTATCACCTACAACTGCATCCACAACTACTACAACCATCACTACCTTGACACCTACGACTACACCCCAAAACAA